>JASDQU010817680.1:71784-86449 GCA_032191745.1 Picea mariana
TAGAAAGGGAAGTGATGGCATCGACTGCGTCTGGATCGATGAACAATGCACAATGGTGAAAAAATGGATTTAAATGGTTGAACGAGGTGTCTGTTATGGAGCGGATGGTGAGTCAGATGGGTAATGGTAATGGTCGACTACATTGATTGGCCAATAGACATATCGGATGTGATGTGGAGGGAATTGAGTGGCCAAAGGGTAGATGGAGGTGACGTGGAGGGTAATGAGTGGCCAACAAGTGGATGGGATGTGATGGGAGACAGGTGAGTGGAGGGTGATGTGTCGACAGGGTAGTGGAGTATGACGTGTAGGCGGCGTAGTAGAGTGTGACATCAGAGTGAGAAAGTAGTATGAATGAGCGGTTTGGCAGTGTTATCGGAGGAGGGGTAGGCAGTAAGCGGTAACGAGTGAGGGGGGTTTGAGTTGATAGGAAACCGACACGTTATGAGGGGCCCTCTCTAGAAAACCACCAACTCGGACCTCCCCCCCCCACTGTTAAAGGCAGAAAGGTAGGGGGGGTCTGATATTCTTTGTCAATCATAGATCTGGGTGCCCAATGATCAACCGCTGAGCTTAGCACACCTCTTAACATAAAGTTCCAAAACATGTCATATCACCGCAAAACATAGGATAAAAGGATTTTGTGGGTCTTTGCAGCTTACCCTTTCTTCATTTTGTCACCAAGGGGTAAAAGATACACCATTTTAACTCAAATCAAAGGCATTTGATCAATGTTTCATCAATTTATTGAAAACATACATTCTAACCTATATCCTAATCTAATTACCTAGCACCTTAACCCAGACTAAACTCTTGGTTTAAAAAATAATCTAACCTAGGACATTTGACCAAGCTTAAACTATTTGATCAAATGTATTCACTAACCTATCTAACTTGGCTAAGATTAAACTTTTTAGACAAGTTTATTCACTATCCTATCTGCATAAATTGAAAGGACTCGATCATGGTTATATAGTATGAATCAAGACAAATTATTCGATGGGGTTTTATCATTTTAGTTTCTATTTTTTATACCCTCTTTTAATTTTTTTGTTATTTTCTTTTTTCTTTTCTTTTCTTTTGTTTTTCTTTTTCCTTTTCTTTTGTAAACTATTTGTAGAACAAAAATTGTATTTACAACATAATGTAACTAGAATAAGGGATAATAATCACTAGGTGATCCTATGAAACATAGGTTTATAACAGTGGCTCCACTTGGGGATGGTGCTCTCCTTGTGAGGTGCCAAGGATCCAACTACCTTCTTCTTTTAATCTCCTTCCTCAGTGCTTTGTCTGCATCATGATTTGTTTTATTCTGATTCATAAATTGGTGATTCAGATCAATGACTTAGGGCCTTCTCTTCGTGTTTCAACCATCTGATAAAAATCACCTCACACGTGACATAACAGTAAAAGTAAACATGGTTTGTAGAATGGGATGAGTGACTAATATCTTCATTCTGGCAGGACATAATGTTTGATCATCCTACCATTTATAGGTCCTCCTGGAAAGTCTTCTCCATCACTGTCTTTGAGTAATAATGCGTTGTTTCTTCTATATGCCTGAATTATGTAAGGGCCTTTCCAAAAACTATTGAACTTTCCATACTTTCCCTTGTCTTCATTTATGGAATCCCACTTTAGTAATAAATCATCCAATTCAAAATCATCCTCCTTGGTTCTTCTGTCATAAATCTTATTAATGCTTTCTTGATTACCTGTGTTTGGTTATGTCCCTCCTCTCGGGACTGTTGGAGTTGGATCATCTGATTGATTATCCTTTGAATATCAATAGGATCTACCTGTACTTCTTGCAACAACTTCATAACAGGAACACCCAAAGAGGTGGGGAAAACAACATCAATTCCATATACCAGCTGATATGGGGACATACCAATTGATCTTTTTGTGGTCATTCTGTCAACCCAGAGTGCATGAACCAACTTGTTATGCTAGGATTTCTTATTTTCCTGTAACATATTCTTTATGATATTTACCAAACTTTTATTTGAGGACTCAACTAACCCATTTCCCCGAGGGTAATAGGCTGTGGAGTGTCCCAAAGTAATCTGGTACTTGCTGCAAAATTCTATTAGCCTTTTTCATCTAAAAGTTGTTGCATTATCAATTATGATCTTCCCGGGACATCCAAAATGAGACAGAATATTAGTTTCCAAGAACTTAATAATGACAACTTCAGTGGCTTTCTTGTAGGGTACAACTTCAATCCACTTTGTGAAGTAGTCTTTTATTTTCCTTTGTTTTTTTTTTCTTCTTTTGTAAACCATTTGCAGAATAAAAATATTATTTACAACATAATGTAACTAGAAGAAGGGATAATAATCACCAGGTGATCCTATGAAACATAGGTTTATAACAGTGTCTCCACTTGGGGATGGTGCTCTCCTTTCTAGGTGCCACAGATCCAGCTACCTGCTGCTTTGAATCTCCTTCCTCAGTGCTTTGTCTGCATCCTGATTTGTTTTATTCTGATTCTAAAATTGGTGATTAAGATTAGTGGCTCAAGGCCTTCTCTTCAGGCTTCAACCATATGATAAAATCACCTCACACATGACATAATAGTAAAAGTAAATATGGTTTGTACAATGGGATGAATGACTAAGATATTAAGTCTGGTGGGACATAATGTTTGATCATCCTACCATTTACAGGTCCTCCTGGAAAATCTTCTCTATCACTGTCTTTGAGTAAGAATGTGTTGTTTCCTCTATATGCCTGAATGATGTAAGGGACTTTCCACAAATTGTCAAACTTTCCATGATTTCCCTTGTTTTCATTTCTGGAATCCCACTTCAGTACTAAATCACCCAATTCAAAATCATCCTCCTTGGTTCTTCTTTCATAAATATTATTAATGCTTTCTTGGATTACCTGTGTTTGGTTATACACCAAAATTTTATTTGAGGACTCAACTAACCCATTTCCCTTAGGGTAATAGGCTATGGAGTGTCCCAAAGTAATCTGGTACTTGCTGCAAAATTCTATTAGCTTTTTTTATCTAAAAGTTGTTGCATTATAAATTATGATCTTCCTAGGACATCCAAAATGAGACAAAATATTAGTTTCCAAGAATTTAATAATGATAGATTCAGTGGCTTGCTTGCAGGGTACAAATTCAATCCACTTTGTGAGGTACTCTATAGCTCTGAGGATCCACTTATGCTGGCCTGAAGAGGGTGGGTGAGTTTCACCAATAAATTCCAAACCCCATTGTTCGAATGGAGCCTCCACAAAAATATGTTTCAAGGGTAAAGGAAAAAGTTTCCTTTTGCCTTGAAAGACTTGGCACTCGTGACACAAATTTACGTTCTTATAAACATCAAAAAACAAGGTGGGCCGGTAAAAACCAGCTCTAAGGATCTTGTTATCAATAGTCTTTCAATTTAGATGCCTGCCACAATATCCTTCATGGAAATCCTGTAATGACTTGTCAGCTTCATATTTTAATAAACAATAAAGTAAAATGCCTCCAACATCTTTCTAGTAAAGATCTCCATACAGAATGAAATATTTCAATGCTTTTAGTTTTAAGAATCTAGCTTTAGTCTTAGTTAGACCAGGAGGAGATTGTAAATTATGCAAGAAAAATATGAGGTCTATGTACCATGGAGAATTTGAGAATACCTCTTTGACATGTACAGTCACTTGGTCTCCTTGTTCATCAATTGCATCTAAAAAGTTTATATCTAAAGCATGAAAATTGGATTCATCCATCAATTTGGCCAAACCCTGACCCTTGATCAGTTTAGTTGGTTTGATTTCTATATCATATTCCATAATTACAACAATCCACTTCCCTCTCCTACCATCAGGGTTATCTTGAGTCAAAATATCCTTCAACACTGCATTTGGAAAATAAGCAATAGTATGAGAATGGAGAATGTAAACTCTAAAATCTTTAATTTCTTTTACCAATGAAAAAGCCTACTTCTCCATTATATTTTAGTTCAGTGCAACATCTCTCAATGACTTGATGAAAAAGGCTATGGATTGTTCATTCCCTTCACTGTTTTTCTACAAGAGGACCACTACAATGGTGTGTTCAGATGCAAAAGGGAATAAATAGAAATCCTTAGTGTAATATGAATTGATTAATACACGAGCTTGTGTAAGTGTATGCTTTAGTTTCTCAAAGGACTATTTAGATTTGGTGTTCCACTTTATTTTGGTATATTTTTTAAGCATATTTTTAATGTTCCTGAGGATTTTTTCCAAATTGGGTATGAATCTTCTCAGAAAAATTATTTTTCCTATGAAGGATTGCAATTTTTTAATGTTCCTAGGATGGTATAACTTTTGGATGGCCACGATTCTGCTAGGTTCTATCTTGATACCATATTTATAGTTTATATTCCCTAGCAATTTTCCTTCTTTTAAACCAAAAAGAGTTTTCATGGGATTCAATGAAATCCCAAAATTTATGCACTTCTCAAACACTCGTCTGAGATGTTTTAAATGTTCCTCATCTGATTTTGAGTAGAACGTAACATCATCCAAATATATGACTATAAACCTACCAAGCACATCCACAAATGCAATGTTCATTTCTCTTTGGCAAGTGGCACCAACAATAATAAAAAAAAAGGGCATTTTCACATATATGAAAGTTCCCCAGGGTGTGGTGAAATTTGTTTTCTCCTGGTCATCTGGGTGGACAAGGACTTAGTTATAGCCAGAAAAACCATCTAGCAAAGAGATCCTACTGGCTCTAACTACATTTTGTCATATGCGATCCATTTTAGGCAGAGGATAGTTGTATTTGAGGGAAACCTTTTTGAGGTTTTTGAAATCAATGCAAAGCCTGATTTCTCCAGTCTTCTTTCTGGTAGGAACCAGATTGGAAACCCATTTTGAAAATCTTAAGGGGACTATTATTTTTGCATCATACATTTTTTTAATCTCTTTTTCTATCAGGGGCAATAACTTTGGATTGATTCTCCTAAGTTTCTTCCTGAAAGGCTTATGTTCTTCTTTTATTGGGATTTTGTGTTGTATGATACTAGTTTCATAAGACTTTAAATCCTCATAGATCCAAGCAAAGACATCTACGAATTCCTTAAAAATTTCAATATATTTTTTTTTTTATCAAGGGGTAAAGATTTAGATAGTTTAATCATTTTGGTTTTTCCTCTGTTCCTATATTACATTCCTCAACCTCTTTTCTAGTAGGCTCAATTTTGGGCTTTTTTCCTACATCATCGAAATCAAACAATTATTCTAAAGAAACCAAACCTCTAGGTAAAACATTATTTTTCAACTGTAAAATATCCGAGTCTTCATCTTTTTCATTTATTTCATCCGAATCTACTTTATTTACACTATCTTTTTCTAATTATGATTTATTTACACTATCATCATCGCTATCTACATCTATATTTGTACACTCAAAATCATTTATAGACTGCAAGAAATTCTCAATTTGTTCATCATTGCCAAAGACTTGCTAGTACCTGATATTATTTGGAACACTCGGCTTGCATTTCATCTACTGTGTATTGGAAATTTGGATGGAAAGGTATTTTGCATGTGGCTTTCGAAGTATCCAATCCATCTACAACTATATTTTGGCCTCCGGGGATTAACTACAAGTCAATCTCAGTGAAACATTGTAGAAATCCAAAACAAGATTTCTATCAACTCTGAGTCTAGGGTGTTTATCATCATACTCACCTTTAATTTCTTTGATGATTAGTTCAAAGTCACTTCTTACCATAATCCTTTTGGCACCGAGTTTCTTCAACAACTTCATGCCGAGCATCAATGCTTCATACTCAACTATGTTATTGGTGCACTAAAAGTTTAATTTATAAGAGTGAGATTCTAAATACCTTGCTTTATGATTATGCACCCACACTCCAGCTCCAGTTCCTTCTTTGCTGACAACTCCATCAAAATCCATACTCCAAAATTTTTTGCTAATTCATCAGTTTCTGTTGTCACCATTTTACTTTCCTCAGTGACTACTTTACTTTCTTCCAGGACAGATGCATTATCTTCCAACTGTGCAATTTGACTGTCTAAGTCAAGATCATTATATAAAATGAAGGAGTCCAGATTAGAATGAACAGAGTACAAATGATAGTTATGAGGTTTTTCTTGACTGGTGACCATGTATTTCATCAAAGTCTCTTTGTACAATATTCTCTCTTGACCAAAAACATGAATAGTGGCATAATTCATATCGAACTGTAAATTTCCTTTTAGCTTGGCACCCCATGATCGAGATAATAACATACCATATTTTAGTGTAATATATGCAACTACAATATCCATAACGATGCTTTTAGTTGGGATTTGCGCTAAGGTGATGCACAAATCTTTAATCAGACCTATGCATTTAACTTTGCTAGAGTCAAAAGAGTACAAGTCCTTGTATGGCCTAGTGATATCAAGCCCCAACTTCTCCATCATATCTTTGAGCATAAGATTGTGAGAAGCGCCAGAATCAAGCATAGCGTTATGTAATGTCTTTCCATGGATATTCAGATTGATGTAAAAGGGGGGAACATAACCAATATCAGTTTGTCCCTCAACTTTAGGACCAAAAAGTAGCTCAGGTTGATCATAAACAATATTCACAGTATCTAAACCTACTCCCGGTTCAAATTTTAATGCTTTGATCACTCGTTATTTGTAATAATTTTCATTTATTAGTTCTGTCAAAGGAATATGAATTTTTAGTTTATCCATTTCACTTTCCAAGATGAAAGTGGTTGAAGTTATGCTTTGGCTCTACAATTCTAGTTTATCAGTCACAGTCTTCTATGCAGAAGTACTTGGCTGACTTGTGGATACAACATCAGTTTGATTTATTCTTTGTGAATATTCAGGAGTTCTTTTTGGAGGAGTCTCTAAATTTTTCTTTTTTGGGAATTTCTTCGGAGTAGTATCTAAGGTTTTCTTAGATTCAACAACTTTCTTGGTTTCAAAAACCTTCTAAGTTTGGTTGTTGTTAGAATTTTTTCTTCTTAAGTTGTACTATCTGTGGACTTCCATTATAGCATTTTCGAAGGCCTACTGTTCTGATTCTTCCTCTTCCTCATTTACATATGCCTATGAAAGGAGAAAAAGTTCTTGTTCTTCCTGAGTGAGAAAAATGGAGTCATTGTCATTAACTCCCATAAGGTTTATGTGAATATCATCCAACTCCTCGATTATTTATTCCTCTTCGTCAACATAGTTTTCTTGAAGAGGTGGCCTAATATGTTAATCAAGACCTCTTTGTTCCCTTTGGTCTCTGGTCCCTCTCTGTTTGATTTGGGGAGGGTTCCTTATGAAATTAGTATTTCGAATATGAGGAGTAGGTTGATTTTCTCTAGGAGGGTTTATGTCATTGATTTGCAATCTATCCATCATTCTCTCCATGATCCTCACTAAAGAATTGATTTTTGTGTCCGAAGTAGAAGTAGAAGGTTCTTATTTGACTGTAACTCTTCTCTCTATTCTTTGCCAAGCTCTTTTGGCTAATAGATTTTCTTCAACACTCGTTACACTTTTCTTCATATCTTCTAGGGTGGGAGAATTTATTCCCTCAGTTGGTATGACATATCAACATCAAAGCCATCAGATAACTTAATTAAGGCCAACCCTTGAGGAGGCTTGATTTCAGCAGGAATTGCATTATAGAGATTATTGAAACGAATGAAATAGTATTGCATTGTTTCCCCTTGATTCCTTTTGATATTTTCATATTCTGATAAGATTTGGAGAGGGTTTTTATTTACCTCCTATCTGTCGAGAAAACTTCGGTGAAAAGAAACAATATCAGCAATGCTTGCAACGCGTAATGATTTGAACCATTTTTTGACATCTCCAATTAAACTTTGTGAAAAATGTCTCATCTGGACATCTGCCTCATCAACTTCCTGCAAATCAAAGTAATCATTCATTTTATCCACATGTTGTTGTACATTAAGAGGTCTAGTACCATCAAAGTGAGGAAGTCTAGTTTGATAGTCTTGGGGCATGGCATGTAAGGGAGAAACTAACACCAAGGGAGCATATCTTGCTTCCATAACTGGTGGAGGAGGTTGAATAACAACTTGTGTGATTGGAGAAGAAGTGACAAAAGATGTAGAAGATGTATGTTTGGGAGTTATGTATCGAGTTACTTGAGGCTTGACAGAAGCTACAACAATAGTCAGGGCAAAAATTTTGATTGATTATTGAAAGTGGGCTTTATACAAAGCTTGATCAAGATTCGATACTATATCTTCTAACTTTTTAAACTCTTGAAGAAACTGTGGATCAAAACCTGCTATGGGAGAAAGTCTTTTAGGGGTTCTTGGTTGAAGGATGGTTTGATCTATAACTATTTCATTGACAAAGCTATAATATTTGGTTCTGAAAAGGCTCTTCTCAAAAGGTAGGTCAAACTCAAGGTTATGTATTGTGACAAGCTTCTCTTGAAGAGAAGTGGACCTATGAAGAGGATTATTACTACCGTGACCTTCTACAGTGTTTTTTTTTTCTGAGTAACTTTTATGGATTGTCTACTGCTATCGCAGGTTCTGGATCAGGGTGAGATCTAGTGTGGATTATTTTAGGAGCCAAAAATTTAAATTTTAAGAAATCTAAACTAATATATACAAACTTCAACAACCCTTGAACATTTATCTCTTGAAAGTTAGATCTTTTAATTGTTTAGAAATAAAGTTTTCTTTATCTAGGGAAAATAAATCGTAAGGATGGAAAGTTTATTCAGTTCCCTAGTATGGTCGCCACCATGCTAGCACTCTATAAATTCATAGAGATTGTTAAGGGAAGAAAAATTTTGACAGAGGTAACTTACCAAAACTTCTTTTGAAACTAGGATCTAGCCCTGCCAGTTTCAGAGAGGGATCTCTCTGTAGGATTTAGATTTGTTTGAGTTATAGATATTAGGCTAGTTGAAATAATCTAGGTTTGTTTGCTTTGTTTATAAAGATTTTCTAAAAGTATTGATTTAAATATTCATTGGGCTATGGGGTGTGTGTTAAAGATTAAGATCTGATACAATTTTTATAATATTTCTTCATAGGGCGAGATAGTGAGAATGTTGGATCTTTTAGAAATTAAAGTGGTGGAAAGATAGAACAGGTGAGATATTCAATCAAGAAAAGAAGAAGTTAAGAATTTCATTGATTAATATCAGAAGAATAACATGCAGATCGCTAAAGACCAGAAATAGAGTGCTAAAGACAAATTATGTTCATTAACTTCCTTTAAATGATTATAGACAGTAAACAAAATGATTATAGAGTGAGATAAACAATTAACAGAGCAATATAAACATCACCAACATCCAAACACAAGAATCCTATGAATCTGTCTTTTTATTACTGTTCGATCTTCTTAAAAATATTTCAATGATAGCTTCCTAGGAACAATAATCAACCCTCAATACTTCAAAGTAAGAATTATTTATACACCAATTACATTTGATCCTATCATTAATGACTAGGATACAGTGGAGGAAAAATCTAACTAACTATATTACATATTACAAAATAATAGGACTATTAGTGATCTGTCTAAGTCATCCACTCGAATTTGACTACCTTTCTCATGCTAACTTGGATGTCCACATCATCTCTACTTGATCAAGGGACATAGGTATTCCCATATCTTTTGACTGAGGATGGTGACCTTGAGTAATATTCTGTAAGTTTCATCCATTTCTGGCGCAGACCCCCAATCCTCAGAATCGAGGTCCGTACAAGATATTTACTACAACCACACCGAGGGTTAACCGACCCCTTCATTTAAGCCAAAAAGGACTTCAGATTTTGGGGTTTTGTGATCCCTAATCTCGAGCTCCTCGACTCTTCCACTTGCCGAAACCTGAAATGCCGATATGTTGAAATATCTGACCACGTTCTGCTCCTGTATCGGGTTTTTCTCCTTTTCGAGGTTTCGGACTTCGCGATTTCACGAATTCTATTGTCGAGGTTCTTGACCTTTCCACTTTCCGAAACCCGAAATGTCGATATTCCCAAAATGCTTGGCTGCATCCTCCTACACAGCTGTATTGCGTTTCACGACTTCAGGAATTCTGGAACAAGGAATCTTGACCTCTTGTCTTCACAACTGCCGAAATGTTGAAACCCAAAATGTTCAGCAAAAGGCTGGCTTCTATTGAAACTTTTTCCCCTTTCGGAGTTTCGAATTTCACGAGTCCTGATGTAAGGCTTACGGTTCTATGGTCTCCACAAACCCTGAACTCCAAAACAATATCTCTAATGGAATCAACGGCTATAAGCCTCCCTTCGATCTGATGACCTGTGTGATTTCAAACTTTTGGGTACTGGGAGTACAAGACTCTCGATCCTAGAACACTGTCCACTCGGGTTCCCGAACCCCAAAACACCGAATTGCCGAAATTACCCTTCACACTATTTCTTGTTTCGCAACTTCGGGGGTTCTCATGTGAAGAGCTCGAATTCTTGTCAATGGGAATGTCGATTTTCCGAAATCCCAAAATTCACATCAATTTCTATTGTGAATTGCGACTTCGGGTCTTCCACTCCGTTGTGTCCTCATCGCTTGTCCTTAGGATCTCCAAAATGCCAAACTCCGAAATTCCTAAACACTGAAATTTTTTCTCTTCGCCTTCACATGTGATAATCCACTTCGCGCTTTGGGAGTTCGAATGACCAAGGGTTCCATCCACACTTCGGACTTACAACTCCAGAAATGCCGAAATGATCTCGACGGTCCGGTGATAAAAATCAATGGTCCACGTTGGCTCCTGTTACTAGAGTGATGGATTCATCCCTCCTTATCCTCCTTGTAACTTCTCTGGATCTTACGGTCCTCGTGATTTCGAGAGTTCTCCTCGGAGAATTTTGACTATTCAATTTCCTCCTCAAGAACCTCTGGTTCAAAATCGACTCTGCAATTCTTCTCTGGGATGTGACTTCTGCACAAAAACTTGAGCATCCTACTTTCTCTTGAATGATTCAAAGGCCCTAGCCCTTCTAAGCTTTCCTCTGACAACTTCAAGTCACCAAAGAAATCCTACACATACTCCTTGTGGCAATCCTTCAAGTGCTTCTGGGTATTTTAACTCACGACTATCTGCACTTTCTCTGCAATAACAGTCCTTCAATCTCTCGGCCTTAGTTGAAAAGTTCTATGGTCTCGACCAGCCTGTGCACACCTTGCACAACTTCTGTGCTTTTATTGCACTTCCGCTGAAACAAGAACAATGGTATCCCTCCTGAGCTTTCAGATAGAAACTTTGAGCCTTCGTCAATGCACTCCTTGCAGGAACTTCTCACTCAAGAAGAGAAACAATTGAAACTCATTCTCTCTCTCTCTCTCTCAGAATTCAAACATTTAACAGGAAATCATACTTAAATATCATAACAACAAATGCATGACAGAGAGGATAAAAAAACCATAAGCAGATCAATTAGCATGTATACACAGAAAGAATCATAACACCATGAGTCTAAATTAAAGCTTCATATATTAATTCAAAGCTCCTGTACATGGGGTTCTTCTCTACAACTCTCTGCTACAGATATCCTCTCCTCTATGCTAATGTGATTAATTGATCTAATTCTAATTGATACAATGATACAAAGATGAGGGTGTCTATAGTTGTTTTCCCTCCTGTTCCTAAAACTGTCAATTCTGGAATTTAAATATACCTACTTTCATTAACTGGGCATAAATGCCTCTACCTCCTACAGATGAGAGAGAATCGATCATGATCTATTTAAAATACGCAAGTACGCTTCCTTTTAACCATTACATTAATGCTTCAAAAACATTTCCAAAACATGCAAAATGTATGTTTCACTTTCCAGCTATCTTCTGCCTTCATGCTCGCTTGGTTGGCTGCTTGCGATGCTCCTGCATCATACTCCCTTACTTGAAAATTTTCATGGACTCCTGTTCATGAGTTCTTGCATGGTCTGTCCATGCTTCTAAATTTCTGCTTCATCCTTCCAACTGACATCTTCAACTGGATGTCCCTTCCATTTGACCAAGTATTCAAAATACTCTTTCCTCTTGGTCTTCTTGCTGACCCTCTTATCAATTATACCTTCCATCTGTGGATTTGCAACTACATGCATTTGTTTGGTCCACTAAAATCCTGTCTGTTCATTCTCTACCCCTGCTTATTCATCTTTGTAAGGGTACAAATCTGAGATGTTGAATATCAGTGAAATTTCGATCCCATCGGGTAATTTGATCTCATATGCATTTGCCCCAAATTTCTTTACGATCTTGCATGGTCTAATCTTCTTCATTTTCAGTTTGTTATATGTTCCCCTTGGGAACCTTTCTTTCCTCAGATGTCTAAGAATCATATCACCAACTTGAAACTGAATTTCTCACTTGTGTTGATCTTCTCTATGCTCAAACGTTCCCTCACTTGGCTGTGAAGTTCCTTCATTGCTTCTGAAAAATCCTCTACACTAGCACTTCTAGTTTCATTATGTTCTGAATCCTTTAATTCGAAAACTCCCCTTGGCTACATTCCATATACAATTTGGAATGGAATCTTCCCTGTGATTCTATTGATCAAATCATTATAAGCAAATTCTGCCTGTGGCAGAATGTGATCCCACTAACTGTGGTGTTCAGTCACTAGGCTCCTTAGTAAATCTCCCAAGCTTCTGTTTACAACTTCTATTTGCCCATCCGTCTAAGGATGATAAGCTGAGATAAAAGACAAACTTGTCCCTAGCTTCTTCCATAAAGTCCTCCAGAAATGTCCCATGAACTTGGTGTCTCGATCTGAAACTATACTTTTTGGTAAGTCGTAAAGTCTAATGACTTCTTTGAAAAACAGGTTTGCAATATGAGTTGCGTCATTGGTTTTCTGGGATGGTATAAAATGTGACATCTTTGAAACTCTGTCTACCACCACAAAGATTGAATCAAATCCTCTTTGTGTTCTTGGCAGCCCCAATATAAAATCCATGCTCATTGCATCCAACAACCTCTTTGGTATGGGTAATGGCTGGTATAACCCTGTGTTTTTCCTTTTTCCCTTTGTGTGCTGACAAATTCTACATCTGTCCACAAATATTTTGACATCTGTCCTCATCCCTGGCCAAAAATATGAGCCATTTAATTTCGAGAATGTTTTTTCATGACCGAAATGTCCGACCAATCCTCCACTATGTTTTTCTTTCAGCATATTCTCCCTCATGGAGCATTTTGGAATACATAACTGTTTTCCTCTGAATAATAATCCATCTTGGATCATATATTCGGTCCATTGGCTTCTGTCCCTGAGAATTGGATTCTCAGATGCCTCATAGGCTTCCCTAAAATCTGGGTCATCCTTGTACATTTCTTTGAGGTTATCAAAACACAAAATTTTGAATCTAAATTCCTGCATCAACAAACAATCCCTGCTCAAAGCATCAACAACTTTGTTAGCAGTTCCAGAAATATGTTTAATTACAAAAGTAAAATTCTGCATGTATTCAACCCATTTTGCATGCTTTTGGTTCAACTTTTCTTGTTGAGTCACGAATTGCAAAGCATGATTATCACTGTATAAAACAAACTCTTTAGGAACCAAATAATGTCTCCATTTCTTCAGCGCTTGTATGACTGCATAGAATTCCTTATCATATGTTGAATATTTAATCTTTTCTTCATTCAGTTTTTCACTGAAGTATGTGACTGACCTGTCGTCTTGGCTCAAGACCACTCCAATTGCAAATCCACTAGAGTCACACTTGATCTGAAACGTCTTATTGAAATCTGGCAACATCATAATTGGTTGTTCAGTAATCCTCCTCTTCAGTAGGTTGAAACTTTTCTCTGCTTCTTATGTCCAGTGAAAAGACTTATGTCTTTTCTTCACCGTGTCCATCATCGGTGCGCTAATTCCGCTGAAATTTTTGATAAATTTTCTGTAGAAACTAGCCAATCCATGAAAGCTTCTAACTTCAAATATACTCTTCGGTGATGGCCAATTCTTAATCGCCTCTACCTTATCCGTATCCATTTTCAGCTCATCTGCGGAGATAACAAAACCCAAATAAATGAGTTCTTTCCTCATAAATTTTGATTTCTTCATATTAATCAATAACTTCTCTTGCTGTAATCTCCTCATCACTGTAGCCAAATGCTTCAAGTGCTCTGTTTCTGTTCTACTGAAAATCAGTATATCGTCAAGATATACAATGACGATTTTTCCTATGAAATCCTTTAGGAATTCATTCATCAATCTCATGAAAGTACTAGGTGAATTTGTTAAGCCAAATGGCATAACAAGCCATTCATACAGCCCTTCATTTGTCTTGAATGTTGTCTTCCATTCATCACCTTCTCTCCTACGAATTTGATGATATCCTCTTTTCAAATCAATCTTAGAAAAAAAAATTGCTCCACCCAAGCAATCCATCCAATCATCCATCCTTGGCAATGGAAATCTATATTTGATGGTAATCTTGTTGATTGCCCTCAAGTCTGTGTACGTCCTCTAGCCTCCATATTTTTTTGGGCTGAGAACTATCAGAACAACACATGGACTGAAGCTCTCTCTAACCAACCCTTTGTCCATTAAATCCTGGACCTGTCTCTTGAGCTCTTCATTCTCCTACGACGTCAATATGTACGCTGCTTTGTTTGGTAAAATAGATCCAAGTATAAGATCAATATGATGGATTATACTTCTGATAGGTGGTAA
>JASDQU010817681.1:23562-39920 GCA_032191745.1 Picea mariana
CAATTTATTGTTTCATATTTGATTTCTCTTATATTTTTTATGATGGTGGAATATATTGTTTATTGTTCGTTTATAAATAGTCAATAGCTTATAATTTCAGTTTTTATGATGGTGAAATGATAATTTTTGTTTTATGGTCAGCTTATAATGTCAATTTTTATGATCTTGTAAAATGTTAATTTATGTTTTATGATATTGCGCTGAAATTAAAAATGTCTTGTTTCATTTTATTTATAAACATCATTTTATAAACATAATTGTACTATGTCAAGTACAACTTATAATTTCAATTTTGTTTGATTTGCAAATATGGTTGAATATTCAAACATATCATCAAATTATAGTTTCTACCACATATAATTTCAATTTTGTTTGACTTGCAAATATGGTTGAAAATAGTCTTGAACAAATCATCAAATTATAATTTTTACAACTTATAATTTCAATTTTGTTTGATTTTCAAATATGGTTGAAAATAGTCAAACAAATCATCAAATTATAGTTTCCCACATTGGAGCCCCTTACCCCAAACGACACTCAGAGATGAGGGTTGAGGACTAGAGGGTTGCTCAAGTTAGGTTTTAGAATTCTTAGTTGCCTCCTATTAATAATATTAGAATGGAAAAAACAACAAACAATATTGTATATTAAAAATATATGAGAGCTTCTTATGAGAGTGAAAACATAAAAATAAATTCTGAGTCCATGGTGATCTAAAATTAGTATTAGATTACCAAGGTAAAATCCAATTTTCATTGGGTGATATAGATTTTATTCCATTCCATTCAAGTGATAATCAATTGACTTAAACAATGCTTTTGTAAATTTAAGCATATTGATCATCGCATCAATCTAGGTCCCTCCTTTATTTTGATAGGGCGTAGACTCCTATCAATCCAAAATTTAGTAAAAACTCTGAACTCAAAATTGAAAATTCACAATGAAATGACAATTTAGAACTAAACTGGTTATGTTCATCCTTGGTTTCTTTATTGAAAATTCAAAATGAAATGACAATCTAGCACTAAACTGGTTATGTTCATCTTTGGTTTCTTTTCGAGCTTTCAATATATTTATTCAAGAAAATGTGAAATAAAAATATACTTTGAAATAAAAATTGAAATAAAAACATGATCTAACCTATTTTAATATGTAAAATTAAAATATACTTTAATATAAGTAAGTGATTTTCATTAAAATTTATATTGATATAAATTGTTTATGTATCGAAAAAGGTAGAAAAGGGTTGATGGATTATCAATCATCTGCACATTGGAAGTATTCATTAGTGCCATTAATATGACACCTACAATTAATAGAAGTATTCACTAGTGCTATTAATTTTTAATCAGGACATGTTAATCATACACTACCTTGAATTCTCAATATACACCAAATTCGATTAAAAAAATGAAAATCTAAATGCAACAAACCAAGCCTTAGTAGATGGTGTTATTTTTTATTTTTTGTTATCAGGTCACAAAATCAAATTCTTTTTCAACTTGAATTTTTTCAATCAAACTTAATGAAAACTATGTTTAATGTGTAGAATATAAGTAGTGTTAGGTTTATCATACACATTTTTCAAGTAGCTCATAATTTCAATTTTGTTTAGTTTGCTTCAAGATATGAAATCTAAATGCACATTGTAGCAATTTAATATATCAACACTTTTGGAATCAAAATTCACAATTTCATAATTAAAATTGATATTTTTTAAGACGTCTTTAAAATTTTTAAATAGGATGTTAATCATACACTACCTTGAATTCTCAATATACTCCAAATTCAATTAAAAAAATGAAAATCTAAATGCAGCAAACCAAGCCTTAGTAGATGGTGTTATTTTTTATTTTTTGTTATCAGGTCACACAATCAAATTCTTTTTCAACTTAAGTTTTTTCAATCAAACTTAATGAAAGCTATGTTTAATGTGTACAATATAAGTAGTGTTAGGTTCATCATACACATTTTTCAAGTAGCTCATAATTTCGATTTTGTTTGATTTACTTCAAGATATTGAAATCTAAATGCACATTGTATCAATTTAATATATCAACACTTTTGGAATCGAATTTCACAATTTCATAATTAAAATTGATACTTTTTAGGATGCCTTTAAATTTTTTAAGTAGGATGTTAATCATACACTACCTTGAATTCTCAATATACTCCAAATTCAATTAAAAAAATGAAAATCTAAATGCAACAAACCAAGAATTAGTAGATGGTATGTTATTTTTTATTTGTAGAATGATATTATTCCTAGAGATATCAATAGAGAGGTGGATGATTTTATGAAAGGTACTACATTTAGTGAAAGTTTTTCTAAGCCATCAATAGTCCCTTATAATGACATGGAAATGGGTCCTAGTTTTGATATGAAGTTATCCTTTTCATATGAAGCATTTCAATCATTGCAAATAATGAACACAAATCCTTTATGTAGTAAAATGGTTATGCATTAAAGGATTTGTGTATACGATGGATAATTTGTAGGATTAATATACTCACCCAAAGTATAGGTCATTTTAGGTTCTCTATACAATCTATATGTTCTTCCCTCAAATTGTAAATAAGGCTCAGTAAACTTATAATCCATCAAAAATATAACTTTTCTTATTTCATGGACCATGAAAGTAAACTAAACCAAATGATTCTAGGATCCTAGATATTCATAAATAAGTGTACTTTCAATGCAAAATATAATTTCTGGAATGTACATGTCACTTCCTTAAAGAAATCATAATGGTATGCCATCTTCAATTATTCGTTCATGATCGACTTTGAACATTTTCCATTTTCTAATTTTTTTATTTTTTTTTTATTGAACTTTTATTAACTTTATGCGCGTTGCACATACCAAATGACTATATTGACAACTTATGACATCCAACTGGTAGTATTGAAAGTGAACATGAGTATCGGTTTGATGGGTTTCTTGAAAAAAACATCCTTTCAATATGATGGATCATATTTCATATATAAAACCGTTATCAACAAAATATTCTAATAACCTCATCTTTTGTTCTGTGCATTGCATCAAATAATATTTCACGTTTTCAGTGTTGTCTACAGGTGCAACCACAAAAAAGACATTTTTTGAAAATAATTCGATATGTTCCAACAAGTAGTTCGTGTTAGATTATCACACAAGTACATCTACAAGTTGTTTAAGTATTTAAACATAAAAATTACCTTCTCTAACAAGATCAGAATCTCTATCACCATCAACTGACACTATAGTTTCATTTGATTCCATTTCCTCTGAGCTTGCAAGTGGTATTTTCCCTTTTATTTTAAGTTTGGTATGTCTCCAATATTTAACAATTTCCGCATTGTTCGTTTTCTCAAATCTCCATGGATTCTATTTCCTCTATGCAAACTGGAAAAAAAAAAAAAAAATTCATTTTTTGTATCAAATGCAAACACATTTTGATAGTGTTTTGTTTTAACTGAATGCACTTTTCGTGTCCCATGTATTGTACCAACTTCATATGGGATTTATCTATTTACATCTTGGATTCCAACATACCAAAAAAAATTGTACAAGGCAAGAACTTGTTAACTTGAAATCTACCAAGAAAATGATTGAATATCGTATAAATTTGAACACATGAATAAAAATATCTTGTGTACATGTGTAACATGTATATACATACACACTTGTGCACATCTCTTGATGGATTATTTTCATGGCTTAGTGCCAGCTTTCACCATTCAACAAATTGATCAACAGATTCAAATCGATTGGCATGAGGGTTTATCTGATACCTTCAAAGTGCTTGTTTTACACATGCCCCTGCATTGTCGTGCTCTCCTTTTCCATGACTAGTCTCAAAAAAATTCCAACAATGTGTAATGTTTAATTTTTTATGAAGACGACACAACCAATAGAATGATCATGAATATTTGAACTGACCCGCACATCCATCTGACCATATCCAATGTTGATCAAATCCGATCCCATGTTCTTTCAATGAATCATAAAATTTTTCAAAACAATGTTGTACATAATGTGTATCGTGTGCTCGATCATCACTTATATAAAAGTGATATTCTTTAATAACATGTCGATTGTCTTTGGTGCTTTCTATGTTATAAAGACTCCATTGAGAATATCTATATAGAACGTGGACAAATATAGTGATTTGATCAGAATGGTAATATTCACTCTGTATTTCTTTTTGTGCAGTGAATGTGTAATTCTCTACAAAATCAACTACAGACAAAATTGTCCCTGGTGGAAACACTTCACGAGATTGTTTGAATTGTAGGTATTTCCATCGATCTCTATGTGAATGCTTGGTGTATTTATAAATTTCTTCCTCAAACTTCTTCAAAAAATCTATCACACATATTTTATTTACTTTCAAATCAATCATTTTGGAAATAACATTTGAAGAATGTGGAGCCGTGCTGCTAATATATTCATATCTCTTCCAATTGACTGTTATATTAGAAAATGATTGATCATTCATATCAATAGGATACTTTGAGTGAAACCAAATTATATTTTCACAACGATCACATTTATTTCCACCAACACATTTTTTTTGGTAAAATAATTCATCACCTTGTCTTTCACATAGAATTTTAGATATAAAAGCACAGAATGTGGAAGGAGGAGGTGAACTTGACCATAAAGTTTTACCAAAATCAAGAAAAGTATCGCAATATAACTAAAATTTCACATGATAACGACAAAAACAAGTGTCACAAACAATGATGGGTCTAACAAGCCATGGCCTTTGCTGCACAAATATATTGATGGAAATTTTAACTTCTTTGTGCTCTTCTTTGAACTTATTGAACAATTCTATTTATGTCATTGGAAATATATTTTTTGGATGTTCTTCATATTTTTTTCGTGCTATTCTTCGTCACAACACATCCCTTGTATGTGGAGAAACATGATATTCGGTCAACCAACAATTACGAGATGATTCTTTGACATTTTTTGCAAGTCTATCTTTGTAGGGTTGTCTAGAAACAACTGTCCAACAAGCGAGTTCATCATTTGCATCTATTTGCAATCGAAATTTTCTATGTTTGTACAATGTTTTTCTTGACATTCCCATCTATTTTGTCATGTGTCATGTCAAAAAATATTTTATATTGATAGATGAAACAACTCTTGTTTGTATCACTCTACGTGCAACACTGACATCTTTTTTCGAGATTTTCCAAAAGATTTTAATACACAATTTATATTGTCAAAGACATTATGTTTCACCTTTGTATCTTTTGTCGACTTTTGAATACTCAATAATGATGTAGCTTTGTTTAACTTTCTTGACTTTATTAGACAGAGTAAAAGTTGAGCTTATACTGTCACTGATTCATCTTTGAAAAAAATATTATACATATTCGTAACACAATATCTTATATAATGATTAACTCCTTTCTTCCCAAATTTGTCAGTATCAACATTTTCTAGTATTTCATCATCAATGTTGATATATTCTTCTACATATTTCAATTTAAAGTTTATATTAAAAAAAAACCCAAACATAAATTCACTAAATTATATATACAAGTGTTTGAATCTTATATTATCTAGAGATTTATGTACATACCAATAGATGATTCAACTTATGCTTCAATTTCAGTTTCAACGACTTCATCGACGTTATGAGGAAAATCTATTTATGTTTTTTGAAAAACATCAAATCTAAATTACAATCAATTAAATATTTTAAACAATAATTTAAATAAATGATTCTATACTTTTAATATAGACAATATGTGTACATGCATATACTTGGTTGGACTTCTTCTTGTTGAAAATCTCTATTTACATCATTATCGTTTCTTTCTTCAATATTTTCACGTTCTTGTTCCTTTCTCCAATAATTCTCTTTCCTTTGTTCATTATGGCAAGTTTCGTCTCGAGTACTATCAAATTTTCTCTTGCGCAAAATTTTGTTTCCCATGAGTGTAGTTATTTGTAAAAGTTAATAAAAAAAATCAACATTTCATAATAGCCTCAAAAAAACTTCATTCTCACAAAAAATATTAAAACATAATTTATCAAAAATTTTATGTTCATCAACGCCTTCACCTTGAAAAAATGTTCAACAACGCCTTCACTTTGAAAAAATGTTCAACAACACCTTCACCTTGAAAAAATGTTCAACAACGCCTTCAATATATAATATTTATTTTTCATTCAAAACATCAACCACCTTGTTCAAAACAACGAAAAAATGAAAAAAAATGATTCAAAGTTTTGCTTAGGTGCTCCACATATGCAAACCATGAAACGAGAGTGTGAATCATGTTAAATTGGTTCAGCTGAAAGCATATTTATAAGATTTGGTGCCAACTGAAACGAAACGACGTGTCCCTTTATTTTTTTCCGACTGATAGAGTTCTCTCACCAATCTTTCGGCCGAAAACATAACGTTCAACCGAAAAACTATGAATCCATTTATTTTTGACGGATTTCGTTAGTAAAATATCTTGCGGCCGAAAAAAAATACTTTTCGGCCAAAAACCTACGAATGGGACTATTTGGAAGAAACTAATAATTCCCTCCATCTTCCTTGCACTTTGGAGGTTGCAGAATTTTGCAAATACTCAGACTTTAGATTCGAAATTGATATCAGTATTTGCAAAATTGAATCTACTTTCTATGGATATAATTTGTTTTCATTTCATTATTTTGATCTAATTTTATTTAATTTTATAAAAAAATCACTGCATAATATTTTCAGGTGACATTATGATTCAATGAAATGAAATATCCATATCTCTAAAAATACATAGTGGAAAATTTAGAAAAATCTATATTCACAATCGCTAAATTGTTCTCTTCAAAAGGGTATTTTTAGATTTTAATTTTAAGTAAAAATTAAGATAGATACAAGGTGGGGGAAAACATGTGTTTAAAATCTGCAACTGTTTCAGCTTGGTCAATTTCAAAAAATTATAGAAATTATAACATTCATCTGTTAGATTCAAAATTATAGTCATAAGAAAATAGAGTCTCTGTAGATTGTTGCAGTGTATTTAGTTTGTCAAAAAAAAAAGTTTAATAATAGATACATTGTTGGGGGAAAACATAACTCATTATCATTCCTTTCATTTTAAGGAACATACTGTGAAACAATTTCCAAATTGACATATCAAATATCAATAAAAATAATTTAAAAAATAGTCAGTAGAAAGCTAACAAAATTCTTCACAAGTTTTGTTTTTACTGTAAAGTGAAATTATAAATAAAAAAAATAATTTTTTATACTGGAAGTTGAAGAACTTGTGAAAATGTAGTTTTTTTCTCTCATAAAACAATCAAAATAGACACCCATCTTCACGATTTCACCCGGAAGGAAAGTACTCTTAGGAGGTTTGGTTTTATGTGCTATATATTCTAGTTGTGTTATAGAGAAGGGGGGTTAGTCGCATTTCTATTAAGTAGTTGGATCTTTTGAACACTGCTCAGACCTTTGTTTGACTGGGTAAGATGTAGTTTGGGTATAGTGGAGCTTGTGGGAGGCACTGAACCTACTATCGTGGTTTTTTTGGAAGAAATTCATTGTTGGATGATACACTACCAAAACCAAAGTGGGTAGATTTATTTCACACTAGAGCTCTACGAGGAGGGGTTGCATGTGTCAGAGGCCTCTCCACCACATGATACCATGTAGTTGATTGGACAATGTATAATCATTGCATTGATCCTTATGCAAAGTATATTGTAGGGTTAAGCCCAAGTGAGTGACCCACTAATTATTCCCATTGAGTTATGGCCCTGCATAGGGGCATCACCTGTTTCATGGTGACTACATTGGTTGGGAGGAAAGATGTACTTAGGTTGTAATTTCCCCATGGTTATTGTGGACTTGAAAACTGGTTTGCACCAATGGGTTGGATATCATCAATGCAAATCGAACACATATAATTTATTTATGTTTCTAGTTGTTTCCATTGTTTGATGTAGAATATTTGTTTTAATAGTTGTAAAAAGAAGAATTATGCATGTCAAGGTTTTATGCTACATTTAGAAAGGGAAATCTTTGAGAAACAACCCCATGTCAAACTTTCTATGTTGAGGCTATTACAAGTGGTATATGGGCCTCAAGTTCTCGGAAACTGGGTGCCTTCAGAGTAGTTGAAGGAATTAATTTTGAATAATTTGTTACAATGAATGGAGAACTTGTGAAACTTGAGAAATTTGAGTACTTAGGGGAATTTATTAGAAAATAGTATTCAATGATAATTGTTTACTAATTCTTTAAATGTTTATTTTTTTCATTTATTTTCTTGTCTATGAGAAGTTTTTATTATTTTTAGATAGTAGGATTGGGTATCTGGCGCAGTGAGAAAATTGCGACCACACTACCTCCACCTTGTCGCGCTCTCCTGCTCACAGGATCGTTCAAAAATCCCCTTCTACTGAGCCGAAGTAGCTTTTTAGATTCCCTGTTGGAATCCTCTACTGCAAACTCGATCCACAGGTCCTTTAACTCCTGCCTCATGGCCCTCTGCACTTTGCCGTGACTTTTCCCTGACTCCCTATCGGGGTTCGGGGTTTTGGGGTTTTCAATGTCACAATGCGCATGTCCACGGGACTCGCGATATGCCGATCCCCGATGCGCTCCTTTTCTGAGCTTTAGCCCTTCCGGCTATGCAATGGTCCATGTGACCACTCCCCCTACGACCATAGCTATAACTCCCATCAGGGTTTCGGGGTTTGCGATGTCAATGTGCATGCACCTACGAGATTCCCGAATCTCCAAATCCCGACGCTCCATTGCACTAACATCTGGATTCCACTATGACGCCTTCCTCAGCCCTGATGTGTTGATAGTTGTTTCCCACTAATCGGGGTTTCGTGTTTCACGATTTCTAAATGCACGAACCACTCATCTACGGGATCCCCTATATCTCGATGAACTGAACTTCGATGGACGCCTCCTCATCGGGACTTTTCCCGATGACACCGATGGTTGCCAAGCGTCCCCTGTTTGATGGACGGTCCTGATCTCCTCCGGGATTTCAAGACTTTCGAAGTCCTGTTTCCTTCGACCTCAGGAACTCTGATTTCTCGATGGCCGATATGCCGACTCTCTCCGGATCTCCACCACGTGTCCTTTGCCAACGGATGGATCCGATCCAATCTCGCTCTTTCATGAATTCTAATGCTCCGGAAGTCTTGCCTTCCCAACCTTCGATATGCCGATGGGCTCTCAATCTTTCCCACGTGTCCCAACTGACAAACGGCTCAGATTCTTTCGCTGATTCAGGATTTCTGATGTCCCAATTCTTACGACCTTGAGAATCCTGATTTCCCGAGTGCCGATATCTCGATGGCTAACCCGCATGCAGCTCCTGTCCAATCTGACAGCTGTCGGGTATCTGCTCCAGATATGACGGCTCAGATCCTTTCTCCTACGCGCCTACTCCTACGCTTAACCTCTGCGCAACTTTTCCCGATCCAATGGCTGATGGGATTTTTGTACGAGATCCGACAGCTGTCGGTCTCCTCTAGGCTCCTCCTGAGCTCCTCCTGGACATGATAATCAATGATCCAGAATCTGTCGGTCTATCCGATGGCTGTTGCTACTCCTCCTGAGCTTCTGCGTGCCTTCTTTCTAGACTTGGAAGATTTTAAATCTTCCAAAGGCTTCAACCTTTGTTTCTCCTCTCTACGAGCTCCTCGAAATTGAGCCTCACTGCACGTATGAAAATGTTTCCCTCCCTGAGCTTCTGTCTTCGAATCTTCAAAGGATTCTCCCAACTTCTGCACTCCTTGCAGAGTCTTCAGGTGCACTCAGTGGTGCTATCCATCCCGAGCTTTTGCAAACACTCAGACCCCTAAGGGATTTTTTCCTTCTTCTCCCTCATATGGAGAAATTGATGCTTTCCTGGCTATCTTCTGCTCACGCTATCTCTTGCTGAGTCTTTCTGGGTGTTCAGCAACCCAGTGAAGATCCTTCAGTGGATACTTTCTCCAGCTCCAGAACTCAAAGAGTTCTCTTCATTTCTCCTGTGCCTATATGTACACTTCCTCGACGCCCTCCTGGCAGAGTACCTTCCCCACAGAACATTCAACATTTCTATCTTCTGGTGCACCTATGCACTTGCTCAATGCCCTCCTGGCAGAGCTTCTCAGAATCCTTAGTGATTCTGTTTCTTCTGAACTCACGATCAAGTTCTTCTTCAACACCTTATGCTTACACTCAATTCCCACCTGGCAGAGCTCCTACAGAATCCTCAATGATTCTATCTACAACTGTGTCTCAGATACACAGCCCTACCTCCAAGGTATTCAGAACCTTGAGGTATTCCTCCTGAGTTGCTGATTTCAGTTTCTGTGCCCACCTGGCACGTCTTTGTCTGACTCTGCAGAGTTCAGAAGTGCATCCTCTATGCACTAGCATTCAGAGTTCGCAGCACTCTGTCATACCCTCATGGCATGAAGCCTCAAAGAACCTCTCAAACTTGAAATCAAACACTCCTGTAAATGCAAACATAACATACACTCACAACATATAAAAGAACACACCAAGGCATCCATACAACACATAACTCATGCAGGAAAAACTACTTCTGATTATATTAAAATGGAAAATGCCTGTATTTATAAAGTGTTCTCGAGCTCTCTCTGGCTCTACTCATCTCAATCCTCACTAACTCTTCACTAATCTACCACTTACTAAGAATGAGATCTGAAAATCTCTTTTACCTGAGGGCTTAATTGAGCGCTTCCCTCCAGGTTCACCTACTCTAATAAATTACATTCAATGGTTGTCTAGTCCAGCGTCTGGATCTAGATCTCATCCGATATGGCATTAAATCCGATCCTACCTAACGCCTGCTCAAAGGCATGGCTTCCATGGCTCACCAGCCTAAACTCATTAATTACATTCAATTCAAATTTTAAATGAGGCTGCGCCTCCCTTTCAGCATATGAATGCATGCGCACTTATGTGGCTGGTTGGCTGGTTGGCTACGTGGAGAGATGCTCCTGCATCAGTATCTTTTTCTCTTGCTAATCAATCCGGCTTGTGATCTCTTTGTAGCATAAATTATTGTTCTAGTGCAACAAAACTAGATTCCATTTTTATTTTCTTTACTCATCATTTTTGTTTTTAATTAGTGAACGAAGAAAATAGTATTGTAAATGTTACAGTTAATATGTATAAAAAATTCTTTCTTACCTAAGACAAATTCATTCTTTGTTGAGTATTGAGAATTATTTCAAAATATTTCTTGCCAATATATTGAGTTAGCTTGTAGGATTAGTTTATGTTGTAGTGTAGGTTGCTTCCAAATTTTATTCCAAGTTCAATTTATAGTATATTATTGTAGATTGCATCTAAGTATAATTAAAAGAAAGCTAGAATCAATCTTGAATATTTAGAAGACAAGAAATATGACAACTAGATGTATAAGTATAAATCTATTTCCCGAGTATGAAATTACACAAAATAGTTAACTAGGGTAGGATAGTTGTTCTTAAATTTAATTAATGAAATTAACTTTAAAATGTACTTAACAAATTGTCATTGTCACGATATTTATATGTCTAAATCTTGTTACATTTAATTGTCAATCTATAAGTTCATAAACTTGTGAAATGCAAGCACAATATGTGCAAAATTAGATTATTTGCAGTATGATCTACCTAAAATGCCTATGTAGAATGAATGAAGATAAATGAATTTAACTAATCACATCACACTTCATCAATAAAAAACAAGCTTAATCATACTTGGCAATGATCATGTACTTGAAAGGTGGATCATGTATGAATTAGGCACATTTTGTTTCCATGAATCATTGCTTAAAAGAAAACTAATCTGCAAAAGGAAGCCTATTCATGAAATCAAACTAAAAACTTAAATAAAAACATATGAAATAAAAGACTACCATGATCTATTTGGATTGAGCTCAATTCTCCCAAGAACAAGGTAGAAAACTGCTCTACATCATTGTAAACTAAATCAAGACAGATTACTAATAGAAATAAAGAATGACAAATTATGTGAAGAGGAATGCCAAAAACTTTATTCTATTCCATCATGATTTGGACATTTGCTCCAAGAGTCCTCCCTTTGGAATGGAAAAGACACTCTTATTTATACAAAAACTAAGATAACCAATAATAAATCTAGATCCACATATTTCTCATGTGGTTACAACCATTTGCTAATAATTAGCAAGTAATATCTCTAAAAATATTCCCACAAATATTTCTAAAATATTTGATAAAAAATCTCCCATGATTCTTTTCCATCAAAGATACTTGAATGATCCTCCCAAATCTTCATCAAATATTGAAGGGTTGAAAAGAAAATTCAAATTTGAGGCTAAGTGGTATGTTGGCACTGTTATCACACAAGTTGTATGTTGGGAAAATCCCGACCCAACCACAAAATGGTGACAACTAAGGGGAAACCTACCCACTGTCACCTTAGATAGGTATTCTCATCACTGTAGTGATGAAGCAATCACCTCAAGGGGGGAATCCCGGTGACCCTGGGGGGAATGAGATTGAAAATGAAGAGATGAAGAAGGGTCCCTCTATAGGTCAATTATGGAGTGTGAAAAGGACTTGAAAATAATCTCATAGATGGTGGAAGATATGCCACAATGTAGTAGACTTGTCAAGTGGTGATTGTACATACCCGAGACACAAGGAAAATGAAGATGCAAACCCAATATTACATTGGAAAAGAAAGTATATCTTGTTTCCTCTAATTGCAGCAGTAAACAAAAATATATATCAGCAACAAAATCATAATAGGAGCTGCAAATAAAGTTTCTAAAATTCTAGTTAAGAGTGCAAGAGACAAGCTAGAAATGACTAGTTATCTCAAGTATGAAAGAGAAAGAATTTAGCATGAAACAAGGCTGTAATAAAATAGTATTTCAGAGATATAATTGCATCCTTATGGCTGTATAAAACAAGTTATTACAAAATTAAATTCAACCATCAAAACTTGCCAATATTTCACCCAAAAAGTGCACTAGGGTCAGTAGATTGTAGGGGCAAACTTTTGGCAACTTTTGATGGTTGGTTTGTGAGTTATTAAAGAAGTTGTATTAGGGTTTATGCAGCCCTAATGTCTGTAAACTAAGTTTTATAATAGCATCAAGAAGCACTCCAAATAGAAATATTCCCTAGTGGCTCAAAGGTGTCTTAGGCACAAAGATCACTTTCCAATTTAGGCAATCTCAAAATTCCAAAATTTCATGTTTACCAAGGCAAGATTTTATTTCTCCAATGCAATTGACTAGTGACTTTAACTATTAGGTACATGGAGTCTCTTTATCCAACAATTTGGATGAGTTTCTTCCTTGGGGGTGTAATCCCTTTTACTCCCCAAGGAAAACCCTAAACAAAAAGGAAAACCTAGGAGGGTGTAATCCCTTTTACTCCTCCTAGTATCCTTTGCATAACAAATTATTTCACAAAAATTATGATGGAATTGGAGGGGATTATATGCCCTTATACTCCCCAATAGATAATCAAATCAACCTTACAACCAAGAAAAGAGAGAAATAAAATTGTAACCCTTACCTAGTTGAATCATTAACAAGATAAAACCTTGACTCACCAAGACAAATCCACCACAAAGCAAGAAATATCCTTGAAGAGAGCTAGCACATTAATTCATTCACCAATATCCAAAAGAAACCAAGACAAGAGCCCAAGAGAGAAGATATTTCCCAAAGAGGGCACAAATTTCAGCTAGGAGAGCCTCTCACAATGGGAGAGTTGTGATGAAATGAGATAAAAATGATCTCTATTTATACAAAAAGTTCTAAACATATTTTGTCCACATAGTTTAGGGTAAACGACAAGATAAAGGGTCAACAACCCTAATCTTTTCCCTTTACAAAATAATATAGTTTTTCCACATATTTAATTCATACTTTTGCACATCAAAGAAACACTAAAACATGACATCACCCTCCCTTTGGGTGACTTTTGGCACTTTAAGTCAAGTCATTGAGTTTGAGATGGGTGAGATAAGCATCCAAAGGCAAAGTTTCCTATATCCAAGCAATTTATCCCATGATCATGGGTTATTTCCTCCAAAATGTGCCAAGTGTCCTGAACCACCACCAAACCCTAGCCCTACTATGATGCCAAGCTCCAAGAAGGTGATGTTTTTCTCCTTCAAGCAAAACGTTTGGGTAGTAGGGGCTAGGTTAGGTCCTCCATGATGTCATATAAGACTCCAAAGGAATGTCTTCATGATCTGACATGTGGTCCCTTGGAATCCAACCTATGTGATTCAAGTCCCATGGAATCCCAAGCTAGGCTTTTTCCTCCAAAATTGTCCACCATCTGGGTCCTGCAAAGACAAATGGTTATGCCCTCCAAGGATATCAAGTCAAAGAATCATGATAAGTAAATAATAAAAATAAAAGAGCCATTTATGCAAGTACATCCAAACCACCTCATCAAAATAACTAATTATCAAAGACCCTATGAAGTTTGCCAAGTTTAGGTATGGGAGGCTTGACAAAATGACCTATTGGGTGAATGGTTCCTTAAGTTAAGGGGTGTTTCTTGAGGGTAAATCCTTCAAAGTCATGTGGATGATGTGTAATGGATGAGGGGAAGACTTT
Organism: Picea mariana; assembly: GCA_032191745.1. Taxonomy (NCBI): domain Eukaryota; kingdom Viridiplantae; phylum Streptophyta; class Pinopsida; order Pinales; family Pinaceae; genus Picea; species Picea mariana. The sequence continues at coordinate 38,155 of JASDQU010817681.1, forward strand.
TTGGTATGGGGTTCATGACATACAAAGGGATTTAGTGTCTCATTTATGGGTGCCTTTGAAGACGGTGTGCTGCACTTTCGTTTTCAATGCATCATTTTTCCAAACACATTCAATGACAATAATTAATTAGAAATCCAAAACCTTGGGTACTCCCTATTGGTGAATCGATTAGCTTGGGGGGAATTACCACAAGCCCACTTGAATCTAGAGGTACATATAATGCCATATGCAAGGAAAGAAACATACACCGTATGAGTGTGCACACCTCAACAAGTGGGGACATTTATATAATGTTAATTTTATTTTGTGAGTCTTTGCCTTTTTAGGAGAAGCGTTTCATTTCTCTCAAGACCTCTTTGGGAGATTATCTAGAAGGTTCATGAGTAGGCTTTTATATTTTTCCAACTATCTCCCCTCTAGGCCTTCATCCCCTTCTTCCCACGAAATGAGGGACAACCCCTTCTTGGGTCAGTACACCCAAAAAATACCAAAAGGTGAGGAGATGATGGGATGGAGTGTGTAAAGTGACAAGTATGGTTGGGAATGGCATGCTGACTCATCAAAAGGACCTCCCAATAGCAGTCCTATCCCCAAGGGTGACCCACTTACTAGGGCACAATGTCAACCACCAAAGTGAAACAGGGAAAAGAGCATAATGTCTAAGCAAATGTCACATAATCAAAAGTAGTAATAGATGAAACAAAATCAAATGCCTCAAATATTGAAATTACACTCACCGTAATACCTAACTTGTACCTCATGGAACAAATATCTTCCATAGGCCAACTGATGTGGTGGATATCGTCGTGACAAAATTGGAGTTGTGGTGGTGAGGTGGGTCTCTATCTGTGCAAGTGGACACTGTTGGTCAAGCTGTCTCTCAATACTCCATGTCTACAACCTAAGGGAATCAATATATCATCTCTTTAGTTATACCTATGAGTTGGGGATAATAGGCACCCAAATGTTTGGATCCAGTTTTGTGCGTGCGCACAAACGAAGTTGTGCACGCTCATTCCATAGTTTTGCGCGTGCCAAAGGAAATGCACGAGGAATTCCATAGAGTGTGCATCAGATCGAGGTTTGTTTTCAGAAACACACCAAGTATAAATACTACCAAGTGAGTGTCATTCCATATTTTGTCAATTGCACCGGAAACCAAGAAGATTCTCGTCGGAATCAAGAAAATAATCATCAGGAAATCTCCCGAAACGATTATTTCCCGCAGAATATGAAGACATAGGGCATCCATAAGATGAGTTTTCCAGGAAGTTAAGATTTCCCTTGATCCAGAGAGTCTATGTGGAGCACTGGCAAGCACCAAAAGCATGCGAGGAAGTTGGATCAGACAAGCAAGTGGAGTAGATAAAAACAAGAAAATGCTCCCCAATAATGAAAGATACAAAAAGGAGCTCTAAGCTCAGAACAAGATTTATTTGGTCAGTTAGTTATCTCGTGAGATAGTCAGTAAGAGATTTTTGATTTATCTTAGCTATTAGTGTCGAGCTCATTCTAAGCCTACTGTAATCTTGTGATGTTTTGAATATATTCATGTTGGAAAATTGATTGTCATTGATGTCAACGTTAAAGGAATTCTAGAATCCTCTAGAAGTATTAGGTATAATTGAAGAAGTCTACAAAGTGGTCCCCTTATGGCATAGCTTTAAGCATGGCCCTCACAGGAAGACACTTTGAAGAAGTCTACAAGAAACCCATTGGTGTGGTCATGAGACCCAAATTTGACTAAGGAAAATGAGGTTGAATAA
>JASDQU010817681.1:53449-78224 GCA_032191745.1 Picea mariana
AAGTTAATTTCATTAATTAAATTTAAGAACAACTATCCTACCCTAGTTAACTATTTTGTGTAATTTCATACTCGGGAAATAGATTTATACTTATACATCTAGTTGTCATATTTCTTGTCTTCTAAATATTCAAGATTGATTCTAGCTTTCTTTTAATTATACTTAGATGCAATCTACAATAATATACTATAAATTGAACTTGGAATAAAATTTGGAAGCAACCTACACTACAACATAAACTAATCCTACAAGCTAACTCAATATATTGGCAAGAAATATTTTGAAATAATTCTCAATACTCAACAAAGAATGAATTTGTCTTAGGTAAGAAAGAATTTTTTATACATATTAACTGTAACATTTACAATACTATTTTCTTCGTTCACTAATTAAAAACAAAAATTATGAGTAAAGAAAATAAAAATGGAATCTAGTTTTGTTGCACTAGAACAGTAATTTATGCTACAAAGAGATTACAAGCCAGATTGATTAACAAGGGAAAAAGATACCCAATCCTACTATCTAAAAATAATAAAAACTTCCCATAGACAAGCAAATAAATGAAAACAATAAACATTTAAACAATTAGTAAACAATTATCATTGAATACTATTTTCTAAGAAATTCCCGTAAGTACTCAATTTTCTCAAGTTTCGCAAGTTCTCCATTCACTGTAACAAATTATTCGAAATTAATTCCTTCAACTACTCTGAAGGCACCCAGTTTCCAAGAACTTGAGGCCCATATACCACTTGTAATAGCCTCAACATAGAAAGTTTGGCATGGGGTTGTTTCTCAAAGATTTCCCTTTCTAAATGTAGCATAAAACCTTGACATGCATAATTCTTTTTTTTACAACTATTAAAACAAATATTCTACATCGAGCAATGGAAACAACCAGAAACATAAATAAATTATATGTGTTTGATTTGCATTGATGATATCCAACCCATTGGTGCAAACCAGTTTTCAAGTCCACAATAACCATGGGTAAATTACAACCTAAGGACATCTTTCCTCCCAACCAATGTAGTCACCATGAAACAGGTGACGCCCCTATGCAGGGCCATAACTCAATGGGAATAATTAGTGGGTCACTCACTTGGGCTTAACCCTACAAGATACTTTTCATAAGGATCAATGCAATGATTATACATTGTCCAATCAACTACATGGTATCATGTGGTGGAGAGGCCTCTGACACATGCAACCCCTCCTCGTAGAGCTCAAGTGTGAAATAAATCTACCCACTTTGGTTTTGGTAGTGTATCATCCAAAAATGAATTTCTTCCAAAAAAAACCACAGTAGTAGCTTCAGTGCCTCCCACAAGATCCATTATACCCAAACTACATCTTACCCAGTCAAACAGAGGTATGAGCAGTGTTCAAAATATCCAACCACTTAATAGACATGCGACTAACCCCCCTTTCCGATAACACAACTAGAATATATAGCACATAAAACCAAACCTCCTAAGAGTACTTTCCTTCTGAGTGAAATCATGAAGATGGGTGTCTATTTTGATTGTTTTATGAGAGAAAAAAACTACATTTTCACAAGTTCTTCAACTTCCGATATACAAAAGTATTTTTTTTATTTATAATTTCACTTTACAGTAAAAACAAAACTTGTGAAGAATTTTGTTAGCTTTCTACTGACTATTTTTCAAATTATTTTTATTGATATTTTGTCAATTTGGAAATTGTTTCACAGTATGTTCCTTAAAAATGAAAGGAATGATAATGAGTTATGTTTTCCCCCAACAATGTATCTATTATTAAACTTTTTTTTTTGACAAACTAAATATACTGCAACAATCTACAGAGACTCTATTTTCTTATGACTATAATTTTGAATCTAACAGATGAATGTTATAATTTCTATAATTTTTTGAAATTGACCAAGCTGAAACAGTTGCAGATTTTAAACACATGTTTTCCCCCACCTTGTATCTATCTTAATTTGTACTTAAAATTAAAATCTAAAAATACCCTTTTGAAGAGAACAATTTAACGATTGTGATTATAGATTTTTCTAAATTTTTCACTGTGTATTTTTAGAGATATGTATATTTCATTTCATTGAATCATAATGTCACCTGAAAATATTATGCAGTGATTTTTTTATAAAATTAAATAAAATTATATCAAAATAATGAAAATGAAAACAAATTATATCCATAGAAAGTAGATTCAATTTTGCAAATACTAATATCAATTTCGAATCTAAAATCTCAGTATTTACAGGAGTCTGCAACCTCCAAAGTGCAAGGAAGATGGAGGGAATTATTAGGTTCTTGAAAATAGTCTCATTCGCAGGTTTTTGGCCGAAAAGTATTTTGTTTCGTCCGCAAGATATTTTATTAACGAAATCCGTCAAAAATAAATGGATTCCTAGTTTTTCGGTCGAAAGATCGGTGAGAGAATTCTATCAGTCGGAAAAAAATGAAGGGACACGTCGTTTCATTTCAGTTGGCACCAAATCTTATAAATATGCTTTCGGCCGAACCAATTTAACATGATTCACACTCTCGTTTCATGGTTTGCATATGTGGAGCACCTAAGCAAAACTTTGAATCATTTTTTTTCGTTTTTTCGTTGTTTTGAACAAGGTGGTTGATGTTTTGAATGAAAAATAAATATTATATATTGAAGGCGTTGTTGAACATTTTTTCAAGGTGAAGGCGTTGTGGAACATTTTTTCAAAGTGAAGGCGTTGTTGAACATTTTTTCAAGGTGAAGGCATTGTGGAACATTTTTTCAAAGTGAAGGCGTTGTTGAACATTTTTTCAAGGTGAAGGCGTTGATGAACATAAAATTCTTGATAAATTATGTTTTAATATTTTTTGTGAGAATGAAGTTTTTCTGAGGCTATTATGAAATGTTGATTTTTTTTATTTAACTTTTACAACTAACTACACTCATGGGAAACACAATTTTGCGCAAGAGAAAATTTGATAGCACTCGAGACGAAACTCGCCATAATGAACAAAGGAAAGAGAATTATTGGAGAAAGGAACAAGAATGTGAAAATATTGAAGAAAGAAATGATGATGATGTAAATAGAGATTTTCAACAAGAAGAAGTCCAACCAAGTATATGCATGTACACATATTGTCTATATTAAAAGTATAAAATCATTTATTTAAATTATTGTTTAAAATATTTAATTGATTGTAATTCGGATTTGATGTTTTTCAAAAAACATAAATAGATTTTCCTCATAACGTCGATGAAGTCGTTGAAACCGAAATTGAAGCATAAGTTGAATCACCTATTGGTATGTACATAAATCTCTAGATAATATAAGATTCAAACACTTGTATATATAATTTGGTGAATTTATGTTTGGTTTTTTTTTTCAATATAAACTTTAAATTGAAATATGTAGAAGAATATATCAACATTGATGATGAAATACTAGAAAATGTTGATACTGAAAAATTTGGAAAGAAAGAAGTTAATCATTATATAAGATATTGTGTTACGAATATGTATAATATTTTTTTCAAAGATGAATCAATGACAGTGTAAGCTCAACTTTTACTCTGCCTAATAAAGTCAAGAAAGTTAAACAAAGCTACATCATTATTGAATATTCAAAAGTCGACAAAAGATACAAAGGTGAAACATAATGTCTTTGACAATATAAATTGTGTATTAAAAGCTTTTGGAAAATCTCGAAAAAAGATGTCAGTGTTGCACGTAGAGTGATACAAACAAGAGTTGTTTCATCTATAAATATAAAATATTGTTTGGCATGACACATGGAAAAATAGATGGGAACGTCAAGAAAAACATTGTACAAACATAGAAAATTTCGATTGCAAATAGATGCAAATGATGAACTTGCTTGTTGGATAGTTATTTCTAGACAACCCTACAAAGATAGACTTGCAAAAAATGTCAAAGAATCATCTCGTAATTGTTGGTTGACAGAATATCGTGTTTCGCCACATACAAGGGATGTGTTGCGACGAAGAATAGCATGAAAAATATATGAAGAACATTCAAAAAATATATTTCCAATGACATAAATATAATTGTTCAATAAGTTCAAAGAAGAGCAAAAAGAAGTTAAAATTTCCATCAATACATTTGTGCAGCAAAGACCATGGTTTGTTAGACCCATCATTGTTCGTGACACTTTTTTTTATTGTTATCATGTGGAATTTGAGTTATATTGCGATACTTTTCTTGATTTTGGTAAAACTTTATGGTCAAGTTCACCTCCTCCTTCCACATTTCGTGCTTTTATATCTAAAATTCTATGTGAAAGACAAGGTGATGAATTATTTTACCAAAAAAAATGTGTTGGTGGAAATAAATGTGATCGTTGTGGAAATATAATTTGGTTTCACTCAAAGTATCCTATTGATATGAATGATCAATCATTTTCTAATATAACAGTCAATTGGAAGAGATATGAATATATTAGCAGCACGGTTCCACATTCTTCAAATGTTATTTCCAAAATAATTGATTTGAAAGTAAATAAAATATGTGTGATAGATTTTTTGAAGAAGTTTGAGGAAAAAATTTATAAATACACCAAGCATTCACATAGAGATCAATGGAAATACCTACAATTCAAACAATCTCGTGAAGTGTTTCCACCAGGGACAATTTTGTATGTAGTTGATTTTGTAGAGAATTACACATTCACTGCACAAAAAGAAATATAGAGTGAATATTACCATTCTGATCAAATCACTATATTTATCCATGTTTTATATAGATATTCTCAACGGAGTCTTTATAACATAAAAAGCACCAAAGACAATCGACATGTTATTAAAGAATATCACTTTTATATAAGTGATGATCGAGCACACGATACACATTATGTACAACATTGTTTTGATAAATTTTATGATTCATTGAAAGAATGTGGGATCAGATTCGATCGACATTGGATATGGTCAGATGGATGTGCGGGTCAGTTCAAATATTCATGATCATTCTATTGGTTGTGTCGTCTTCATAAGAAATTAAACATTACACATTGTTGGAATTTTTTTGAGACTAGTGATGGAAAAGGAGAGCACGACAATGCAGGGGCATGTGTAAAATGATCACTTCGAAGGTATCAGATGAACCCTCATGCCAATTGATTTGAATCTGTTGATCAAGTTGTTGAATGGTGAAAATTGGTTCTAAGCCATGAAAACAATCCATCAAGAGATGTGCACAAGTGAGTTTTTGATCTTGTTAGAGAAGGTAATTTTTATGTTTAAATATTTAAACAACTTGTAGATGTACTTGTGTGATAATCTAACACGAACTACTTGTTGGAACATATCGAATTATTTGCAGGAGATGTATTTTTTGTGGTTGCACCTGTAGACAACACTGAAAACGTGAAATATTATTTGATGCAATGCACAGAACAAAAGATGAGGTTATTAGAATATTTTGATGATAACGGTTTTATATATGAAAGATGATCCACCATATTGAAAGGATGTTTTTTTCAAGAAACCCATCAAACCGATACTCATGTTCACTTTCAATACTACCAGTCGAATGTCATAAATTGTCAATATAGTCATTTAGTATGTGCAACGCGCATAAAGTTAATAGAAATTCAATCACAAAAAAAAAAAAAAAAATTAGAAAATGGAAAATGTTCAAAGTCGATCATGAATGAATAATTGAAGATGGCATATGGAAAATGTTCAAAGTCGATCATGAATGAATAATTGAAGATGGCATACCATTACGATTTCTTTAAGGAAGTGACATGTACATTCCAGAAATTATATTTTGCATTGAAAGTACACTTATTTATGAATATCTAGGATCCTAGAATCATTTGGTTTAGTTTACTTTCATGGTCCATTCAAATAAGAAAAGTTATATTTTTGATGAATTATAAGTTTACCAAGCCTTATTTACAATTTGAGGGAAGAACATATAGATTGTATAGGGAACCTAAAATGACCTATACTTTGGGTGATTATACTAATCCTACAAATTATCTCTCATATACACAAATCCTTTAATGCATAACCAATTTACTACATAAAGGATTTGTGTTCATTATTTGCAATGATTGAAATGCTTCATATGAATAGGATAACTTCATATCAAAACTAGGACCCATTTCCATGTCATTATAAGGGACTATTGATGGCTTAGAAAAACTTTCACTAAATGTAGTAACTTTCATAAAATCATCCACCTCTCTATTGATATCTCTAGGAATAATATCATTCTACAAATAAAAAATAGCATACCATCTACTAAGGCTTGGTTTGCTGCATTTAGATTTTCATTTTTTTAATTGAATTTGGAGTATATTGAGAATTCAAGGTAGTGTATGATTAACATCCTACTTAAAAAATTTAAAGGCATCCTAAAAAGTATCAATTTTAATTATGAAATTGTGAAATTTGATTCCAAAAGTGTTGATATATTAAATTGATACAATGTGCATTTAGATTTCAATATCTTGAAGTAAATCAAACAAAATTGAAATTATAAGCTACTTGAAAAATGTGTATGATGAACCTAACACTACTTATATTCTACACATTAAACATAGATTTCATTAAGTTTGATTGAAAAAACTTAAGTTGAAAAAGAATTTGATTGTGTGACCTGATAACAAAAAATAAAAAATAACACCATCTACTAAGGCTTGGTTTGTTGCATTTAGATTTTCATTTTTTTAATTGAATTTGGAGTATATTGAGAATTCAAGGTAGTGTATGATTAACATCCTATTTAAAAAATTTAAAGACATCTTAAAAAATATCAATTTTAATTATGAAATTGTGAATTTTGATTCCAAAAGTGTTGATATATTAAATTGCTACAATGTGCATTTAGATTTCAATATCTTGAAGCAAACTAAACAAAATTGAAATTATGAGCTACTTGAAAAATGTGTATGATAAACCTAACACTACTTATATTCTACACATTAAACATAGTTTTCATTATGTTTGATTGAAAGAACTTAAGTTGAAAAAGAATTTGATTTTGTGACCTGATAACAAAAAATAAAAAATAACACCATCTACTAAGGCTTGGTTTGTTGCATTTAGATTTTCATTTTTTTAATCGAATTTGGATTATATTGAGAATTCAAGGTAGTGTATGATTAACATGTCCTAATTAAAAATTAATAGCACTAGTGAATACTTCTATTAATTGTAGGTGTCATATTAATGGCACTAGTGAATACTTACAATGTGCAGAGGATTGATAATCCATCAACCCTTTTCTACCCTTTTCGATACATAAACAATTTATATCAATATAAATTTTAATGAAAATCACTTACTTATATTAAAGTATATTTTAATTTTACATATTAAAATAGGTTAGATCATGTTTTTATTTCAATTTTTATTTCAAAGTATATTTTTATTTCACATTTTCTTGAATAAATATATTGAAAGCTCGAAAAGAAACCAAAGACGAACATAACTAGTTTAGTGCTAGATTGTCATTTCATTGTGAATTTTCAATAAAGAAACCAAGGATGAACATAACCAGATTAGTTCTAAATTGTCATTTCATTGTGAATTGTCAATTTTGAGTTCAGAGTTTTTACTAAATTTTGGATTGATAGGAGTCTACGCCCTATCAAAATAAAGGAGGGGCCTAGATTGATGCGATGATCAATATGCTTAAATTTACAAAAGCATTGTTTGAGTCAATTGATTATCACTTGAATGGAATGGAATAAAATCCATATCACCCAATGAAAATTGGATTTTACCTTGGTAATCTAATACTAATTTCTCATCACCATGGACTCGGAATTTCTTTTTATGTTTTCACTCTCATAAGAAGCTCTCATATATTTTTAATATACAATATTGTTTGTTGTTTTTTCCATTCTAATATTATTAATAGGAGCCAATTGAGAATTTTGAAACCTAACTTGAGCAACCCTCTAGTCCTCAACCCTTATCTCTGAGTGTCGTTTGGGGTAAGGGGCTCCAATGTGGGAAACTATAATTTGATGATTTGTTTGACTATTTTCAACCATATTTGAAAATCAAACAAAATTGAAACTATAAGTTGTAAAAACTATAATTTGATGATTTGTTCAAGACTATTTTCAACCATATTTGCAAGTCAAACAAAATGGAAATTATATGTGGTAGAAACTTTAATTTGATGATATGTTTGACTATTCAACCATATTTGCAAATCAAACAAAATTGAAATTATAAGTTGTACTTGACATAGTACAATTATGTTTATAAATAAAATGAAACAAAACATTTTTAATTTCAGCAGAATATCATAAAACATAAATTAACATTTTACAAGATCATAAAAATTGAAATCATAAGCTGACCATAAAACAAAAATTATCATTTCACCATCATAAAAACTGAAATTATAAGCTATTGACTATTTATAAACGAACAATAAACAATATATTCCACCATCATAAAAAATATAAGAGAAATCAAAGATGAAACAATAAATTGATATTTTGAGTTCCAATATATATATAATGAAAGTTTGAATAGTTACACCGCCAAATACATAGGTTCCACAACCATTTTAGGCTAATAACAAAAACTAAGAGGCTTGATTAAAACATTTAACTCCAAAATTCTGGACTCTAAGCCATCGCTTTAAGATACATCACTTCATACCTGCAAAAGTAAACATTTGTCGAATTCAAAATTTAAAAATTTAAAATAAAATATATCTACAAAATTAAAATAAAATGTAGACATACCATTTTAGATAAATAAAGAAAGTTGTGATTAATGCAAAATTGGCATACATACCAAAAGAGTTAAGTTTCATCCTCAAACATACTCCTTTCCACCAAATATAATGTAAACATTTGTAACAATAACACGTATTAGCATATATACTTTAATAGTAAATATTTTAAAGATATTTAACTAAATATTAAATAAGCAATAAGAAATAATAACATACCCAAACGGAGTTCCACAGATTTAAGATTATCGCTCTATTTTTTATTATATTTTTTTGGCACTTTTTTTAAACCAAACTTACATCACAAATTTCCAAAACTTCCAAAATAGTTTCTCTCCATATTAAGCATACATGATATAAACAATGTAAAATCTTATCTAAAATCTTATCTAGCAAATTTTAAAGAGAAAATTTGTGTTCTTGGTAACCAATTTTAGTGTTCAGAGTTAGATAATACCTTGAAAATAAATATAGTTGTGTATGTAAAAAGTTCATAAATCTCCATATTAAGTCATTCTTCCAATAAAATACTTATCTACTCGTGGATAAAGTCCCAGATCCTTTAGGTGAAGTTTTCATGCCAGTTGACCTTATTTACTCAGTAGTAAAATACTTATCTCCTCAGCAGTAAAATACTGATCTCCTCTTCTGCAGTGGAATAGATATTCTCATATAATAAAATGCCCTCAAATTCCCCTTCAAATTAAGGACTCATAAATCTCCATATTAAGCCATTCTTCCAATAAATTACTTGTATCTATGAAAGTTCACAAATCTCCATTTTAAAAAACATTCTTCCAGAAAATACTTATCTCCTCTTTCTACGATGGAATAGATGTTCTCATATAATATTTCATGTACATGCAGAAAACACAAATCTACACATATATTAAGTCATTCTTCAAAAACCATTTAAATCTTTCATCTTTCTACATGGGATGTATTCATATTACATATAATAAAATGCTCTTTGAAATATGTCTTCGTCGTGATCTAAACATAAGTGAGATCATGCACATACATAGCTTATTTGTAAATCTACTTGAATGTTGGTTTTTGTAGTTAGTAAGCAATTAGTTAAGAGTTTGACAATACCCCAAGAAGGAATTCACTTTATTGTATGCAGAAAACACAAATCTCCATATTACGCCATTCTTGGACAAGAAGGCAAGGAATGCAATCGAAGAAAATTTAGAAACTTCCCCTTTTCTGATGTGGGATAGAGTCTGTTCTCAAATAATCAAATGTTCAAGTTCAAAATTAGGTCTTTATCATGATATAAACATAAATAATAATGAATGTATCATTTTAGATGGCAATAAATTATATAGGAGTTCTATATATTTCAAAATAATTGATTAAAGCGTTGAAAAGTTATATAGACACTAGTTGAGTAACCCTATGAATAGGAAAGGCTAAACTAAAAAGTTGATCAAACAAAAATTTGAAAAAACTAAAAAAAAAATAAGTAACGAAAAATAAGCATATTCAACAAAAATAAGCTTGAACACTTTTATATAAAAGGTCCAACATAAAAGCAAATTAAAGCTCACTAATGTGCAATGAACATACATTTAAGAATCATCATGAATAGATGCATCCTTCATAGGTATGGATGCATCCTCCTCAATCCCAGTCTCTTGCACTCCCTTCTTCACATTATGTTAAAGCACACTCTCAGGCCCTCTCTTCTCCACATTGCCCTATATAACACATTTCAAATTTGTACATTTGAAAATTAAATTAAATGATTTTAAACAATAAATTGTAGTTTTTAATTTTGAAACATGTAATACATGTGATGTGCCAACCTGAATATCAATAAATTATACCCACCATACCCTAAGATTCAATAAATTATATATTGTTTAAGACATTTTTCTTTTAAATTAATAATTTAAATGACATTGCAATTTTCATGTAAAACTAACTTTGTTTTCAACATGCAATGATACCTGTGAACTCCCACCCTCTTCAAACTCTCCCAATGAAAATTGGGACAAGCCTGCCCAAGTAGTAGGAGATGGAATAGGGATCTGTGAACAACACAACTAAGAAATAAATCTAGGATTCTATATGTTTACATTTATACAAATACATAAATTTCATGTTGTTGATCTTATTCAAAAGATTGCAGATTGAAAATCTAAAGTGCTCATATGTAGATATTAGAAAACACATACCCGATTCAACCCATCCAAATTTAAACTCATGGAATCAAGTCCTCTATTTACTGGAGATTCATTTAACATATGACCAAACTACAATTAATGATGATAAAAACTCAATTATTTATAAAGATACAATGATATGTATCTAGATCTAGAACTACAAGTAGACTATCCTCAAATGCATCAAAAATTTACTAACTATAAAAAATATCGATCCGATGTTCGGTTCATCATTCTGAATGAACTCCTTCCAACCATTACTGCAAAATTTTGCATACTCCTTAAAATATTCTACTAACATGGTATCTATCTATTAATTTATTTTGATAACAAAGTTGGCTCGATAATTGGCTTCCACTCTCTGACGATTCAAACCAACATCAACACCATAAAAAATAGATTCTAAATTTTCCTCGATTGAATTTCTAACCTCATTTCCAAGCTCTGATGTAGCTCCCAACTCTGAATGTGAAGAAAATGCCCATGTTGGATGTTGGAAGCAGGCCAAAATGGGAAAGAAAGCATACACGAAGAAGAATGACAGCTGGAAGAGAAATCATGGGAAGGAAAGTGTGCAGGAGGAAAGCGGCAACTAGCAAGAAGCACAGCATGTGCGCATGCAAGAAGGAGGCAATAGTTGGAAGGAAGCAGCGAATGCATGCAGAGAAGGAAGACCTAATGACCAAATAGTTAGGGTTTTTGGTAAGAGTTCTTATCGAAACGGTTGAAGAGCCTGATAGATATAAATATAGGAAAGAAGGTATCAAAGAGAGGTTGGTTCAAGAGTTCGAGGGTTGGAGAGTTCAGAGATTCAGAAGTTCAGATATTTTGCAAGGGTGGAGCTTCCATTTTATGTAATACGTTGATAAGGGATTACTTGTAACGAGAGAGCTAAGAAGGAGGTAAATCTTGAGGATCGGATCACAGGCTAAGGAGCCTGGTGCGATCTAGTTCACCTCACAGAGATCTTGCCGATCTAAGAAGAATTGTAAGTGCGAGGCATGAGAATTGTAGAACTATCATAATAAGAGAGCCAAGATCCAAATCTTTGTGGACGTAGTCCCGGGAGGGGGTGAACCATGGTAATACCTGTGTGATGTGATGAATACATGTGTATCTCTGTTTACTTTTGTTAGTTAAATGCTAAACACGATGAATGAATGAGTTATTATTCTGTTTAGTTCATTTATGGTGCACTGTTTAATTCGGAAGGTCAGATAATAGTAATTTGTAATAAAATTAATACGTAGTGGCTTAGAATGCAGACCCTCTATCTCCTACTCAATCCTAGGCTATAAACACCTGAGTCTTACAGCCACCCATAAAAGCTATCTCGGGTGAGACTGTGCAGTTCATTATGTGTGTTGTGTTGCCTTATGTTTCACCAGAAGGGCCGATAGTTTTAGTCTTTGTTGTTACCCTGAAAGATACGAACCCTGGGTTAGTAGCACAGAGTTGTATGGTAGGTTAAAGAGCCAAAAAATTGTTATGTTTTCGTTGTAAAAGGAACAAGAAAGGACTGAGTAGATGGGATAGAACACATGTGGAGAAAAATGAGTGAAACTAGAAGACTGTTGAGTCACTAGAAGGGAATGTTGAGGCCATGGAACCCCACAAAAGTAGAGATCGAAGGCTCGTTGAGAACTAAAGAGATAGAGTTTTCCTAGAAAGACAATACAAATCCTAGCCTGACGCCTCGCAAATATCTAGATAGATACGTGTTTATAGATTTACACGAATTTTTTTTCTGTGATTTTTCTCACCTATTGCAAGAGTGGATACTAAGGTTGAAAGATACCCACGCGACGAACTGGATCCGACAATTAGATTGGACCCCAATACAGATTGACCAGTTACAACAGGTGAACAACAAATTCATCCCCGCAGTCGACTTTTGGCTTGACAATATTATGGCAGGCTTCATCATAGAATTTGCAGTCGACACAACGAAGTCATACAGCGCGGAAGGGCAGGAATTCCTACGTGGACCTCGTGGAAGGTACATTCGATCACTATATACTTCAATTAAAATATTGCTATATAATAAAGGTGTAATGACGATGGAAGCAGACAACTAAACTTCCCTGTGTGCATGGGGGAAGGGGGAAGCACTGACAGAGGGGAGGATAAACGATCGAAAGAGAGGACAAAGGAAAGAAGGAGGAGGAATTTTTGGACCCAATCTTGTTAGATGACGACCAACTTAAGTGGATCTTAGCATCACCTGGAATGACATGTAGCGGAGCACCCTACAAATATAAGGTGAATACCAAGAAGATATATGTAGCCGTGAGGGAGGGCTTGGTAGACAATGAAGAAGAGGTAGAGGATCTTCGGGCTATGGAGAAGATTGAGGAATACTACGTGCAACCTATGAGAGGAAAAAAAGAGGCCCAAGAACAGGAGGAGAATATAGCCATCCTTTCTGTATTAATGTCAATGTGGAACCTATAAACTTATGTGCGACTAATACACCAAAGAGAACATCATCGTTTAGACAATCAAATTTTGGAGGAAGTCTGATAGCCAGAAGAACATCTACTACCGGTGCAACAACTGGAGGAGCCAGTTCAGGCAGTACGAGTCAAGTATCTACACTGCGCGATGGAGGTAGCAATTCAGTCTTTAGAATGGCAAGACATGACCCCACGATCATATTACCAGAGTTCTGAGGAGAAGTAGCAGAAGACCCAGAGAAGCATTTGTTCATTTGTGCTAAGATATGGGAAGCAAAACAGATCACGAATGAAGAAACCAAACTTGCACAACTAGCGATCACACTAAGAGACCGTGCACTAGACTAGTACATGAGTCTAGACACAAACAGTGCTCTTGGGACGACAAGGACACTAGCAGACATCAATAAGAAACTGATTAATGAGTTCCAAAAGCCGATATCAGAGGACCAGTACATGAATGAAATGATTGATATTCGACAGAAGCCAGGAGAGACTGTATGGGAGATTGACCAAATATTTAAGAGATTGAAGGGAAAGTTAAAATACCTTATGACTGAGATGCAATACTGGCATCTGTTTGTCAACTCACTACTCCCACATTTAAAATACCCCTTACGACAACATAAGTTTCGGATGCATGCTGAGGAGGTACAAGTAGCCTTGCAGCTGGAAGAGAACCAGTACCAACAGATGGACCTGACCATTGAATAATTGAAAGAGGATTTGAATAACCTCACATTTTAGTTAAATCAGAACAAGAATAAGGACAAAAAATAAGTTGTTTGGTGCACCGCATGTAGGACAAAAGGACACCACAAGAACGAATTTCCAACATTCACGCAGTATATGGAAATAGGCATGCCAAACCCACTCCCACAGGGAGGACTATGGTGTGAAATATGCAAGAAATCGGGTCACGGCCCTTATCACTACACGATGATGCATAAGTACTAGACAGTTCCCAAGAATTCTTATTGCACTTTTTGTAAGTCTGTAGGCCACGATGACAAAGATTGCAGAACTATGGAGTTGATGTAGGAAAGAACATCGGACACCTACAGGGTAAAGTTCGAAATGATGATTGGGAAAGCAGCGCCCCAGTTCAATCAAGCCCCAGCTCCATACAATATTGTACAGCAGCAGTACACCACTACGCAACAACCATGCACTAATACATAGCCACAGTACAACCCGAAGCAACCCCAGTACAATACTGCACAGTACAACCAGGAACCACCATATAACATGTAGAGAGGGGACAGAGCAGGCTATCGAGGAGGTGGACGAGCCAGAGGAGGCTTCGGATGTGGTAGAGGACCAGTCACATGTCACAATTTTCAGCAACCGGGACATTATGCAAGGGAATTCCCACTACCGCCAGCAACTTGTATGTATTGTCATGCATCGGATCACGAGATAGAGGAATGCCCGACATTGTTAGTAAAAATCCAAGAAAAAAGGAACCATAATAATCAGAATGTTCAATGGATTTCAACCGAAGTAAGGGAGGATGGACAAAATATCAACATAGTCACCCGAGAAGGAATGAAGACAGGAAATGACACAGCTCGACAAGAACTTGCATAGAACCAGTGGGTAAGGAAGAACACCGAACCAAGGAAGCAGTTCGATGCCTCCAAAGAAAATGAGACTTTTAAGGAAGCCAGATAGGAATTTTAGAAGAAGGACACAATGTCGACTTCCACTACGCAACCAACCCATGAAGCCCCATAATACAAAATGCCTCCATCACTGGATCATACCGAAGGACTGTCACTTAAGGGACAAGTAAGTACTATCCAAGACTTTTTGCAGTCATGCATCAAAATATTAAGTGATCCTTCATTTGTGAAAATATTGCAAAACATCTTAGAAAAATGTAGCAATGAGACAAAACAAAAGCTAGAACCAAAAATTGTCAATCACCTACACACAAGGAGAAGAACAAGTAGGGAATTTAGATTGAATGCCAACATTGGGGATTTCAATATGCGAGATATCATACTGGACCTAGGATCCAAAGTAAATGTACTACCCAAGAAAACCTGGTAATGCATGGGAGAACCAACCTTTGGATATTTGAATGTCCAACTAAAACTAGCGAACCAGCACAGAGTTCTACCAATCAGGAGGCTGAAGGGAGTAACGGTAGATATTGATGGTGTGTGCACCAAAGCAGATTTTGAAGTCATCAAAATAGTAGATGGAACAACACCATACCCGACACTACTCATACTGGACTGGGAATTTAACAACCAGACCATAATTAATTTTGAATACAAGAAAAATGAAATTTCAATCCAGAGATTACATGGTTATAGCACCACTAGATCCATCAAAAGGGGAAAGGTTCGTAGAACCCACTTGCCTAGACTTAGAGGAAATCGGCCAGTTATACAAGACAATTGCGTGCGAGGAGGATTATGTAAACCCAACTGTAGATGGGGTACTCAGTTGGCACAGTATTACTTCATGCACTACAGATTCAGACATCAGGTTAGAAAATTGGCAGTAGAGACTACATGAAGTATCCACGAGAAGATGTGAAAGAATAGACCATGCAGTGCGATGGATAGCCATAGAAATTGCAGAACCACCCAGTTTCCATGGACTTAATGATTTGGAAATATTATTGACACAATATGAAGATGAAGTATTAGAGAAACAGAGGCTACTAGCACTGAACTTAGCACTCAAGGCCACACCCGCCAGATGGTGGGGTGCACATAATGAGACCATCACAAACTGGTACCAATGTAAAAGGATACTACGAATACGGTTCGGCGCAGCACAGAAAAACAAAAAACAAAAGAGATACAAAGGATTTGGAACACTAGAAAAACATGTGAGGGAGTGCGAAACGCGGTGGAAATTGACATGACCTGAGGAATGGCCTCACCACTTTATTCATACATTAGAAGGCATACCAGTGAACTGGTATACAAATCAGGAACTGTGCAAAGGAACTACAACATGGGCAACATTGTAGCAAAACTTTACCACCACTTTCTCATTCAAGCATGAGAACCCCAACATAGACGGAGCTCTAAAATGAATCAGAGGAGTCATATTCATTAAGCAGCCAGAAGTAGAACTCATTACCAAAGAGAAACAATGAAATAAACAGAAAGTCAAGGAACTACTGTCATGTTACCAGGTACAGGAGGACATATTGGATGAAGAGAACCCACGTGACATTCATATTGTAGAAGCAGAGGGCGACAAAGACGTGAAGGGACCACAAATAGAATCTGAATTTATTTCCATGCCAATCAAGGTAAATAAAGTGAACATCGGTACAACGAAACATCCCAAAATGGCCAGCATTGGAGACTATTGGGATGACTCAACAGTAGAAAG
This sequence comes from Picea mariana, assembly GCA_032191745.1. NCBI lineage: Eukaryota > Viridiplantae > Streptophyta > Pinopsida > Pinales > Pinaceae > Picea > Picea mariana. The sequence goes on from JASDQU010817681.1 coordinate 70,143, forward strand.
TATTACAGAAATGTTGCGCGAATACAGTGACTTATTTCCTACAACATTTACAGAGATGAAAGGTATAGCAAGCGAACTGGGAGAAATGAAAATACCTCTCAGACCCGAAGCAATACCGATCATACAATGACCATATAGACTGAACCCTATATATAAACAAAAAGTTAAAGAGGAGATTGACCGAATGCTCGAAACCGACATAATCGAACCAGTCGAGGAATCAGAATGAATAAGCCCGATGGTTGTACAGGATAAGAAACAAGGAAGAGGGATCAGGATATGCGTCGACTTGAGGAAGTTGAACGATGCATGCCTGCACGGCCCATTCCCTACACCATTCACAGATTAAGTGATAGAGAATGTGGGGGGACACGAAGCGTACTCATTCACCAACAGATTGTCAGGTTACCATCAGATTAAGATAGCACGGGAGGATAGATATAAGACCACATTCACGACGGAATGGGGATATTACCAATATACAGTCATGCCCTTTTGATTGAAGAATGCACCAACAATATTCTCCAGAGTGGTTATCGTAACTTTCAAAGAATTCATCCACCAGTTTCTCGAAGTATATTTGGATGACTGGACAGTCTATAGTCTATTAAAAGACCATGTAGAAGTCTTACGCTTGATGCTAGAGTGATGCAGATAGTGTTAGATATCACTGACCATAAAGAAATGCATATTTGGAACACTGTTTGGAATACTATTGGGCCATATAGTATGCAAACAAGGGTTATTAGTCGATTCGGTAAAGGTCGTCATCATCGTCAATTTACCAGCGCCGAAAACAGTCTGTCAGCTACGAGCGGCGTTAGGACACACAGGATACTATCGAAAATTTATCAAAGGATATGCACAGATCACAACACCGATGGAAAAACTACTAAGGAAGGATACAATGTACCAATGGAATGACGAGTGTCAACACAGTTTGGATACCCCGAAGGAAAAGATGGTCACTGCACCGATGTTAATATTTCCATACTAGGGAAAGGCATTCCATGTGCATGTAGATGCATCAGTGATAGCACTGGGATCTATCTTAGCACAGCCAGGAGCAGGAGACTTGGATCACCCGATGTCATTTGCAAGAAAAAAACTATCCGAGTCAAAACAGAACTATAACACAACGAAAAGAGAAGGCCTAGCCATGGTTTACGCACTTCAGAAGTTTAGACACTACTTACTGGGAAAACATTTTAATATGTTTACAGATCACTCAGCCCTAAAATACCTAGTCAACAAGCCATTGTTGGGGGAGAGAATTTGTTGATGGTTATTGTTATTCCAGGAATTTGACTTCGAAGTAATCGTCAAACCAAGAAAACTAAATGCAGGCCCTGACCACCTATCACGGGTCACAAATGGAGAAGAACCCCCAATATTAGAAGACAACTTTATGGATGTATATCTATTCTTGGTACAAATTTTTGATGACTACTTCGCAGAGATCATCCAGTATTTGAGCACAGGTACTGCACCGCAAGAGTATACCACCACACAGAAGAAGAACATGGTAGTTCTTGCAACCCACTATCAACTGATCACGGGAAATCTATATAAAATAGGTGCAGACAACATTTTACGAAGGTACGTGCTTGAGCATGAATGACCAAGGATTCTGTTAGAATCCCATGAGGGATTGGAAGAAGGAAATTATGCTAGAAAATCTACTGTGCAGAAGGTACTCCACGCAGGACTATGGTGGTCAACGATCCATAGGGATTCGAAAGAACATTGTCAAGCATGAGATGTCTGTCAAAGGGTAGGAAAACCCAATAGAAGGGATAAGATCTAATTACGAATGCAAGTGACACTACAAGCATTTGATAAATGGGAAATAGACTTTGTGGGACCTATTAACCCACCAGCAAGAAGAACAGGGGCAAGATACATCATCACTACGAACCTAACAAGATGGGTGGAAGCTGCACCAGTAAAGGATTGTAGCGCAGAGATCACTGCACACTTTTTATTCGAACAAGTAAACAATAGGTTTGGGTACCCAAGAGTTCTGATGAGTGATCAAGCCACACATTTCATAAATAGCACCATCTGCGTGATGCTCAAATAATTTGAAGTTCACCACCGGAAAATCACACTGTATCACCCACATGCGAATGGAACAGTAGAAGCCTTCAACAAAGTGCTAGATAACCCATTGACAAATATCTGTAATGTCAACAGAGACGACTGGGACCTTAAGTTACCAACATTATTATGGGCATATAGGATGACATGCAAGAAGTTGATAGGCCACACCCCATTCAAACTCGTCTATGGAGAAGAAGCAGTAGTACCATTGGAATTTTTAATACCTAGCTTACACGTAGCCGCTATCACACAAATCACATAATGCTACGTGATACAAGAAAGGTTGCACCAACTATTAGCAATGGAGGAAGACCGAATCCTGGTAGGATTCCATCAACAAGTGCAGAAGGCCAGAGATAAAGCATGGCATGATCAACAAATTAAGAGGAAGACTTTTAGGGAAGGCGATATAGTATTTCTCTAGGACAACAAATCGTTTCAGCACCCAGGAAAGTTGAGAATGCATTGGCTAGGACCATACAAGGTCAAAACGGTAACAGAAGGTGGATTTGTATAGTTTATATATCTAGTAGGTGCAGACCTCCAAGGAATGATCAACGAGAGCTCACTGAAGCTGTACAAATACAGTCGACCACCCACCGCACAGTAAAAAAAAAAAAAAAGATGCTCGACACACGAATTCAGTAAAGGCTAGAGTAACGGTCACATGCCTAAGACAAACGAGCAGGAAACAGGAAGTCGGTAAAAGCGGGATGACATGATAGCACAAAGAAAAATTAAGGCACGACAAGGACTGATGGAACATCACATTAAACACACCAACTGGAAATGACCAGAGAAGCGTAATGGAAAGTATGAAACTGTCGCACATGCATTGAATCCACAGATATGGTGCATCAATCGCATCATGGAGGAAGCGTCTTGGATAAGCTTCAAGACAAGCCCATACAGCATGTGAGCACGGAAGCAACTTGTCTATTCATGAAAGAAGAACACAGAGAGAGCCACAGCAACTCGAATGAACAGAGAAAGATCACAGGCCTCTACAGACAGCAGATGCTTGACACTCACCACTATGGCACCACCGAAGTCATTTGAACCAGGATTTACCGCTAGGCCGACCAGAGTTCAAACTAGGTCACGAGGACCGTTGAAAGAAAATGAGCAGCAACAACTGGAGATTGTCGATATCGATGAGATCCCATCCCTGGAGATACCATCGGTGATTCCTACTCTGATACTGGAAGAGATTCAATAGCCACAACCAAAGGAACCGAAAGAGGATACATGAGCAGAACTGCAGGAACCTCCGAATGAAGAAGTGGAACCTCAATAGGAAGTGCTACCAAAAATCCCCAAACCAACCACAAAAGGTAACGACATAACACATAATTAAGGGTCAGAAGGTAAATTCGACGAGCCGCAGGTACCCAACCTTGATCAATAGATAGAAGAGACCGCGAGAACTACCTCGGCTTGGCCCGAATGGATTATAGGAAAGCAAGCCAGAATTGTTGGAACTTCGTACCAAGCACCACAGTAGGACGACAAAATTCTCATATTGAGCTCACCTCATAATAAATCGGCAGCAAAAATTGTGCTACCAAGCATACCAGAGGGAGTACAGGTAGAACCGCAACTACTAGGTCACGTTGGGAAGCTCAAGTATTTTGACCATGATGTCTCAGACAAAACTAAGTACCCATAACTTGCACCCAAAGTGTTCATGCAGAACATAGTGGTCAACCAACTTGGAGAAACAATTAGTCAGCCGCATCAGTGGGCAGTTGGACTGGACCGAACTAGCATTTTAGGACTATTACAACTCCCACACTTTGGCAGAGGCCAGTACGCAACTGCATGCATAAAGCAGTTGTTAGCAGCTACACATGGAGGGGATCTATGGCTGGACAAACCCATCCCCATAACAGTGGACCTTATCGCCCAGATAACAAGACTACCCAGTCGGGGTATGGATCTCACACTGATTCTAGATGATAAATCCAATAAAAAGTGCTAGCAGAGGAAATGAAGAAGAAATACAACACAGCGAGGGGGACAAGAGGCATTATAATCAAACGGATCAAGAACCCAGCAACACAATTAGGCACAAAGATATTAGCCTGTAATCTGCTAAGGAAATGCCGCAAAGATGAAGTACCAGCAGGAGTCATCACAGTTGTAGCTTAGTGCGTAGAAGGCACCTTCGTGAGATGGGCGCCTTATCTATTAAACTTATTCCAAATGGACTACAGGGACGCGTAGGAACTTGGCACTGAATTTCATTACTCATGGCTAATAACCCTTATAGCCTTCATGGGATGGCGGGAACCAGAATATGTATTTTTTTCTACAAGACCACAACTTGAGGGAGCGAGATATCGAATACTGAGATCATGGCCACAGACCATAAATAAGAGGGAAAATGGAATCATCTTTAAAGCATACCTATAGGATATGAAGGAATCCATTAACCAGTCATGGAGAATAACACCAGAAGTTTTCACGCGATATGGGAACAGCACTAACTTTTGGGCAACAAGGCAAGCCATGTGGATACAACCAAGGTAGGATCCTAAAAATCAGTGGCTATCGATGCGCTACTACATCACAGAAGGGGATATAGACATGGTCATCAGCGAATGGCCTACTAAATGGAAGATCCCATCCATTCCCTAGGAAGTACCGGAAGGACCTGCAGAATGAGAGGCAATGCAGGCAGAAACACAGCCTCCGCAAAAACCAGTGCCCAAGAAACCAGGGACAGGCCAAAACAAACCACCTCCAGCAAGCGAAGGGTCAGAGCAGACAAGAACCTAGAAGGGGCAGAAAGAGACCAACAAACAGCCAAAGCAAACCAAGGAAACGCAGGAGACCACCCCAAACCCCACCACACAGGAGCCCGGGGGAAATAAGAGACCGGTTGAATAGGCCGTAGGTGTGCATAAGAAATCAAAGGCACAATGAGTGTCACCAGATCTGATGATCATGGAGGATGATGGAGAAATGATCTCCAGAATGGTCCAGGATTGTCTGGCGAAAGACTTCGACCACGCAGCACATCACATGGATAAGCTACAGAAAGAGCTGGCAGAAATAAGGCATCTCCTCAAGACACTCAGAGAAGCCCAGAGCATAAGTAGCAGTAGAGGCATAGAGCAGTCGACAACACAAATCAACGAAAGAGTGGAGATCGAAGAATGAGACCCATCTCTCCCAATGCCACACGCAACCACAATGGTCCACATAAGACCGAACATGCTGCGAATGGATGAAATAGTGGGACAGACACCATTGAAGGATTTGGACCACATTCAGTTGGTCTTGACAAGGATGCCTTCAAGGGAACTATACAAATTACAAGTTAGCATCGACCACAAGATGCAATCTTGGGCACATAAGAACTTAGTCGAGCTACAAAAAACAACAAGGCAGCGGGAAGCGTTGGAAAAAGAGTACAGGTAGGCCAAGTTAGAAACTTAGAAGGAGATGGAACACAGGAACGAGTTGGAACACAGAGTGAGATAACTTTTTGGGACACTTCCAAACACCGTGGAGGGAAATGAACTCCCAACCACAGAAAAGATCGACCAGATTGCGCAGGCAATTACACAATACAAGAAGGATATCAGGGATCTTCAAGAACAACTAACACTAATGACTCCACCAGCAGTAAAGGAGCAAAGGAGGCAGGCAACAACAGCGTAAATACAGGAAATGGAGAAACAGGTTAGCACATCAACTGACTTGCTCGAAAAAGCAGTGCAACTTTGGACAAGACTGGAGGAGGATTCACAGGTTCAACGTTGGGACAATAAAGAGTAAAGGATCAATGCAGCGATCCAAGAACTCAAGCAGAAGCAAAAAATCATATCGATCCCAGAACGTGTAAAGGGGATGCAAGAGTTGAAGAAGATGCACGCAGAACTCATCACTGTGCAGACATAGAAACAGGAGCGGCAAGCTCAAATAGAACCGTTACAGGAATGGGTAGCAGAAGTACTCGCATAGGCAGAAGCGGATAGAGAACAGATGGCACAGACCCAGGTAGAATGCGCAGGACTACTCAACAACGAAGTGGTTGTTCAGGTTGTCGAAATCATTAAGGAGAAGACCATCCAGGCACTGACAACAGTAGTAGAGCTAAGGGAAAAGTTTCAAATGATCACTAAAGAGATCGACGCAGCTCAGAAAGATTAGCTAACTTGGGACGAGTCACATGTCAGTGTTGGGGGCTTGTTGGCAGCAGGATGAAATGGGAAAGAAAGTGTGCACGAAGAAGAATGACAGCTAGAAGAGCAATCATGGGAAGGAAAGCATGCAAGAGAAAGCAACAACTAGCAAGAAGCACAGCACACGCAAATGCAAGAAGGAGGCGACAACTGGAAGGAAGCAGTGAACGCATGCAGAGAAGGAATACCTAACGACAAAAGAGTTAGGGTTTTTGATAAACGTTCTTGTGGAAACTGCTGAAGAGCCCGATAGATATAAATATAGGCAAGCAGGTATCAAAGAGAGGTTGGTTCAAGAGTTCGAGGGTTGGAGAGTTCATAGATTCAGAAGTTCAGATATTTTGCAAGGGTTGAGCTTCCATTTTATGTAATACGTTGATAAGGGATTACTTGTAACGAGAGAGATAAGTGGGAGGTAGATCTTGAGGATCAGAACGCAGGTTGAGGAGCCTGGTGCGATCTAGTTCACCTCATAGAGATCTTGTCGATCTAAGAAGAATTGTAAGCGTGAGGCACGAGAATTGCAGAACTATCATAATAAGAGATCCAAGAGCCAAATCTTTGTGGACGTAGCCCCGGGAGGGGGTGAACCACGGTAATACCTATGTGATGTGATGAATACATGTGTATCTTTGTTTACTTTTGTTAGTTAAATGCTAAACGTGATGAATGAATGAGTTATTATTTTGTTTAGTTCATTTATGTTGCATTGTTTAATTCTGAAGGTCAAATAATGGTAATTTGTAATACAATTAATAAGTAGTGGCTTACAATGCAGACCCTCTATATCCTACTCAATCCTAGGTTGTAAACACCTGAGTCTTACAGCCACCCATAAAAGCTATCTCGGGTGAGACTGCGCAGTGCATTCTGTGTTTTGTGTTGCCTTCTGGTTCACCAAAAGGGCCGATAATTTTAGGCTTTGTTGGTACCCTGAAATATATGAACCCTGGGTCAGTAGCACAAAGTTGTCTGGTAGGTTAAAGAGCCAACATTGGACGATATACTAAAGGTCGTGGAGACCTCTGCAATGCCGCATTTTGATATGCCCCTTTCCGACCATATGTTCATCCTTTACCAACCCCATAATAATTGGATGGTAGGCTGGTATAATCAGGGTGCATGTCCATGAAAAAATTTGGATAAAAGTGTCTAGTAAAGTGGAACCTCATCATTCCACGAAAACTTCCCATAGGCTGCCAAAAATCTATTATAAAGATGTTTTGCTATGTTGGGGTGCTTAAAATATTGCAACTTCAACATCTTTCACTTTGAACCCACTTTGAAATTGAACATAGAAATTGTGTTTTCTTTTGAAACTCTACATTTTACTATGTCCCAATTATCAGGGCCCATCACCTCTGGCTTTCGTCTCCTCATCAAATCGATAAAACTGTCAGTCATTGGCCCCATCTTTTGATATGCATCCATAAAGTTTTGTAATGAATTAAAAACAATCTCCAAGCTTTGCTTACTCTCCTGAGGGAGATCCAAGCTCCTGAAATCATTTTTCAACCTGATTTTAACACTCGAGCATCGCTCGAGGGTCATTGATTCAGTAATCCCTTCCCAAGGAAGCTCATCACCAACATCCGAGGGATAGGTAGACGTAAGCGTGTAATATTATGTCTATGGATAACACCTCCTGAATCCACCTTCACCCTCTTCACCAACATTGGAATCTTCATGATACCCACTCTCTCTTTCATTATCTTCCCTCGCATTAAACTCATTGTCTACACATACACATTTGAAAATAATTATAACATTTAACAACAACATAATT
>JASDQU010817682.1:26833-38275 GCA_032191745.1 Picea mariana
TATATATATATATATATATCGTAGGTCATATGAACTATTACACATTAGCACTATTCCTAAAATCGTATCGTTAACATGACATTCCACCACATTGTAATTCATATTCTAGCATGTTGAATAGTTTCTCTGCGCACATGTGATATCGTTACATGAGAACTATCCTAGGGTTGTTAATCCAACGTAGACATTGACATATCACACTCCATAACGAATATGGTTCTACAATGGTGCCACGTCTAAAACTATACCTAACAATGTTAACCCTACCTGACTCATGACATATCCCGACATTGAATATGTTTGGAAGCCATATTAATGGCAGATTTCATGTCGGTTTGCAATGCATTTACCACTAGTTATTACATTTAAGAGAAATATGTATTGTACTGTATGCTTAGGCAACTGCGCCCAATGTGGGCTCACCATATCCGATTATTCACATGGCTACAGTATTGTGTGTTCCCATCACACATTACTCCTCATTTGTAATGTATTTCAAGTTACTCCATTCACTTTTTCCCTTTGGCTTCACGAAAAACCTTTTATGCCCTCTGTGTGATTTGGTCTCTACGCATACCCTGTGTGCTTCAATCTCTGGGCATACCTTGTGGCTCTGTTCTTGTGTATGGCTGACAACTTGGAAAATGGAATCATCCTCGGTAAACGCATTTGGAATTTGAACACCATTCAGGTTCCTCTATGCGCAAGGTAATGCCTGAACTTCTTTCCTCCATTTTTTTGTAGCTTTCATGGATACAACTTATTTGGGAACTGTTGAAGGTTAGAAGTATTTGGTATCTCTCCTTCATGGGCATTTCTTTCAGCTTTTCTATTGTGGCATGAATCTTCCGTTCTCCTTTTCGCATTTTCTTTCTTCTATTGTGTGTAATTGTTAACCATTATGACTTACACATGTAATTTCGTTTATTAACTGTGGGAATCTTGAAAACTATGCGTTGTGTAGAAATTTAAACCTACAAATTCATAAGTCTATCCTATAAATTATTTTAGCGTTCCATGTGTATTTGAAAGGATACCCTATGTAAGCAAAATGTACAGTTTAAAGGAGTCATGCTTTGTATTACCACATTGTGGAATNACCTGAATATATATATATATATATATATATATATATATATATATATACATAGGATAGACCCTCCATGAGATTCGTATATTCGGTTTGTGTAATTTTATTTCTAAATCTGTGTAGACTCGTGAAAAAGTGTGGCAATCAATCCTTCTGTGGTTATTTCTTGACTCACATTCTATGTGCAAAGTAACAATAAATCATATATTTTTCTAATTAACTTATGAGCTCCATATGGCAATAGATATAGGGCAACTAATAATCCCTCTTTGTGTAATTTACATTCGGTGTTGCAAAAGAATATGTATTGGGTGATTTTCACCTTCTGTGTTTCCATACGCAAGAATCGATATACATATATACTGTAACATCGGTCTTATGTCCATCAATTTCTTTTGTATTTTTGTATAGCGTAATTATATGTATACACCTCAACCTCGAACCCTCTTTTCGTAAATTTCCCTCTGTGTTTTTAAATAGAAAAACCTAAATTACTGTAGTTTACACAGAGTAGTATGGTAGAACATTTCTCATACTTTGTCTAAATCCCTTTGAATTGTAAAAGATTTGCCTCTGTGGAAATTTGTGATTTCGTTGTGTGCGCAATTCGAAATTTAATTCTCTTTTTATGTAAAAAGGTTACTTACCCATCATGGGGATTTCATAACTGAGCCTGGGTGATTTTTCGTCTTAGATTTCTTTGCGTTCCTTGTACTTATAGAACATCATATAAATCGTAATCCTACGCTCTGTACATATATAAGAGCATTGTTTTACCCTTTGTGGGATGCGCATCTGTGTTCTGTGTGAGTTATTCTAACTCTGTGTAATTTTATAGTTTAGATTTAGATATGCAAAGGCAAAGTTTACCCTCTATGGGGTTTTCACGACTGTACTCTGTGTGTTTATTTTAACACTACATACTTTATAACTTAAGTGAGTACGAGGTATTGTAACCTTTGTGGGGTTCCATGATTGTGCATTCTGTATTTATTTATTTTTTTAACACTATGTAACTTATTGTTTATACTTTGTGCATAAAATTATTACTTTCAGTTACAATAAATTAATGATGGGGCCCTATCTTGTTTTGCGAGGGTACCCATCAGTTGATTTTGGGTCCACTCCTCCCCCTTTGGTTTGTGGACATATCGTTACACAAGCGCCAGTGGTGAACTGTTTCTATGTTGACTCAAGCTAAGTATTGTCTCACCCTGTTTACTAATTTTTTTTCATTAAAATACTTTGCATAGTTTACTAAATCTATCATTTTCTCCTTTGCAGGTTTATAGAAGTCGAAGTGAACAAATCACGGAAAGGCATCTCTCTCGGAAAGGTATTTGAGTTCTGACCTAGGCATAGACACTTATGCCATTCTTCCTAGATTATGTCTATAGTGGTAAAGGAGTCCTTGGCCTATGGTCACTGCAATCATTTGAATCAGTTCAAATAGACACACAGGTTGTTTGTAACTATTTTCATTGAATATACAGGTTATTTGAAACCATTTTGAACAAGATTCAATTGACTGTAACAACTACTTTACCATGCATTTGTAGAAGTCTATTGAATCACTATTTATGTGGTTATAAACATAAATAAATATGTAAATATAATGTGGACTTTTATACAATTCTATCCCTTCTTTATAGCACTTGTACAGTTTGAAATTCTAATTCAATATACATACATTCAAATCAATGGTTCAATATGAAATTTCTTTATACATGAATAAATATATGCCTATACAGTCACATGTATATATATATATATATAACCCATAGAAAACATATAACCATTTCTATCATTTCCTTTGCATCAACACATAGATATGTATACCCAGTTGTTCATAGATGTAAAACCATATTTAATGATAACAAGAGCTTACAACAATTTTATCATTTTATTTCGTATGAATACCTATATGTATACATTCAGTCATTTATATATATGTAACCCTATTCATGCTTTATAGAACCTACAATAGTTCTATTAGTTTTTCCAAGTGAGAACATATATATGTATATACTAACATCACATAACCCATCACATTCCTAACAATTAATAATCAACAGAATATTAACCAGAATGCAAGTAAAGGTACATATCTGAAACAGATGTTGGGACACAAATGAAACAACCACGTTTCACCCAACCGTAGAATAGAATAGCCAAGTTACTTACTATCTTCACCCCTTAGCTTGACCATGAGGCCATAAGGGAAAACCAAGATGATCCTCCTTTTCTACAGTGACCTTCCACAGATCATAAATTCCCTCTCCTCACACTAACAATGTTCATAACAACAAGTAGTTTCCTTTCTCCAACATACTAAGGAGTGTCCTGCCTCCTCCAAATGTTGTATTTATATGCATCTTGTTCCTAGGTCTTTCCTTCCCTCCTTGGGAATTTTCGTAGCTTTACAAATCCTTTAGTTTTAGTGGTTTCTAGTGGTCAAATCCCTCATTTTCCACTTGTAAAAATCATCCCTGAGGAAACTCAAATTTGTTCCCCACTCATGGAGTCATGGTGAGTTGTTTTTAACCTAGTTGTTCCATTTGTCTTTCAACATTTAATTTATAAAAAAATTTGTCTTTTACATGTGTCACAATCAAATAAGTTAGTTGGGCAAGTCAAATATTTTCCCAACAGTCATAAATAATTTATTACAATAATCAAATTCCAAATTCGGATTTTCCATAAATGGAAAATAATTTCCAAATTAGAATTTTCCAAAAATGGAAATTTATTCTCAAGTACACTTAGACTTTAATAATCAATTATTCTAGGGGATATTACACTCTACAATGCTAATATTTTCCCTATCAAACCTCTCAACAAAATCCCTTGCGACTTGGCAATTAGAAACCTTCAGTATGTGAGCAAATGTTTCCCATACAGTGGCAGTGAACCATTCATGCAATTGAGGATCACAATCAAGAAGCTCAGGTCCATATGGCTCATCCCGATGAAAATTGCCACTCTTTCCCATTAATGAAAGAAAACTGAGTGAAAGAAGGAATAATTCACTGGATTCAATGATTCAGTCAAAACTACCAGAGTCCATATTGCAGCCATATTGACATTTACAATTACCCCTCCATGAAGGTAGAAAAAGTTAGAGGAATTGAATTAATCATACCCACTTCTCATGAAACCCACAGACCCAATGAATCCCTTGTTGAAAACTCATATTATGACCAGTGACCAACTTTGGATGAAATGATTATTAGGAGATGTGATCCTCCTAGGATAATAATTTTCCACTTTAGAACATCTTTCACAGTTCTCTGCTAACACAAAGTTCAAATTCCAGCATCGCCTTATATGGAGATACAAAATTTTATCACTGGATTTTGTTTTGGAAACATTTTTCATTTTCAATATAATAGTGAGAAGTGCCAAAATAAAATCCAACACATTATTTAAAATTTCCTCCTCACATAATAACAAACTCTCCATAGGAATTTTTTAAAATTATCGAATACAATGAAATCCAAACACACATGAACTCATAAAACACTTTGAGAATAATTTAAAATGTATCCTTTATATGCTCTACTTCCTCGCAAGGATTTTACCTCGGGCTAGGAGTTGAAGTGCATCCTGAAAGGGCATACTTTAAAACTTTAATTCGAGTATTGGGCACCAACATTGGCTCCAATGGGGATGTTTCCCTCCCTGTGAGGTAGAAAAGAACATGTAGACCAAGTGTGATCCAAAAATGATCCATAGAAGGATAATAATAACTTAGAACTCACAGAGGCAACTCAGAACGCTCAGAATGGCTCTAGCAGACAGAGGAAGGGAAAAAATTCAAAGTTCCAAAAACTTAGTGAAATTGGAATGATCGTGAATAGTGCATCGCAATATTTATAATGGCACAAATGGCTCGTCAAACAAAGTTACGGTTTGAAATATATTTGCGATCAAAGTTGTGGTCAAACAGGGCAAGTCAATAGGGGGGCACATCATCATTCGTATTGTTGATGTCAGCAAATGACATGGTAGGATGAATTCATCATGACGACTGCTAACATCAGCATGCTATGTAGTAGCACTAGAGGCTTCCATGTGTCACTCGCCAATGGGATTTTCAGGGGTCCATGTGGACCAATAGGAAAATGCCACATGGCACCCCCATGCAACACCATGTGGCACCACCCAGGAATCCCCATGTGTCATGTAAGGATTAACATGAATTGACGTCAGTGAAAAAGTGGACTACTCAGTGGGTGCCATGCAGCCCAATTAGTGGGCAACACATGGCACCCCTGAAACGTCTAATAACAACCCGTGAACGAAATTCAAAAATAAAAAATTGGCAGTTTCTCCAAATCTGGCGGACCACGCCAACTTTAGAAGTAAGTTGGAAGGACTTATAGTGACTCTGCTAAAGTTAGAGGGTGTAAAATATATTGCAAATATATATATACAACCAACATACCAAAAATGAGGTCTGTAGGATTCGACCCCAGAACCTCCACCAATGCCTAAGCCTTAACAAATCCACCCACAACCACTACGCCGTGGGTACCGCTTGGTATATCCTCCCACGCTTATTACTTAAAAGGTGCAATTTTCCCAGCTACGGGAGAGAAGCACGGACCATAAGACCTATGGGAATGTATTTCGAGGTGGTATAGTCATCATTACAGGTTGCAGAGGGCATGGAAACCAAGACATAATTATTCTTGGGACTGGGAGTGCCAGAGTTGGATCAGAGCATGGAGATAGTCATTTTTGAGTAATTCAATGCCACAAATTCAATGGTGTTGTATTTTTTCTGATCTGAGCATTATTTCTACGGCTTGATTTCAGAATGAGGTATATTTATGTATTTTCCAAATTCTTTTGTTGAGTTAATGAAAGAGCCTACCCATTTGAGAGCAGGACCCGAAGACGTATTCCACCAGGGATGAACTCCGCTATCAATTATTGGTCCTCAGATCTGATGCTTATGTCTCTTCATTTTGAGTTTTCCCTTCTTTAATGGTGCACTTTAATTTATGCTCATTTAATACAATTCTTTATAAGTCGCGATGAATATATTGTGGATCATGTTGGTATCAAAGCAGTAATATTTGACTTGAATTGTTGCGTGTGAATTCTTACTAGGGCCAAGCATAAACAGGGTGAAGGGACTCTTAATTATTTCAATACTGAAGTTGATCGTGTATCCAGAAGGAAGAAAATGGAAGAAGAGGACAAGCGTGATGAACAAGAGAACAAATTTCACATGGTATTTTATCGCATGTCAGAAATGGTCGAGTGAATGTATGGATATTACAAGAAGAGGATGAAGAAAAAAGGGAAGAAAAAGGAAGCACGTGCAGATGATGATGCTTTGGTAAACCAAGGGGATGGAGGAGATCCTCCTGAGCCTCTGTCTTCACCTTTGAGTTCTAGTTCTTCTTCCTCTGAGCATTCTCATCATTCTCATCATTCTAGCCATAAATCCTCTTTTAAGAAACCATTATTAAATCTTGATGTAAAACTTTCTTTACCTATGTTTAATGGAGATGTTAATCCTAAAAATATAGATAATTGGATCCGACAGGTTGAAGTGTATTGTCGTCTCCAGCATATTGATGAAGAGTAAGTTAAAGTGTAACTGGCTTCTCTTCGGTTGGAAGGCACCGCTCTCATATGGTGGGAGAGCAAGATTCAAGACAAAAGCAAGTGTGGTAAGCTTCTTTCCTCATGGTCAGAATTTAAATCAGCGATAAGGAAGCAATTTTATCCATTAGGGTATTTACATAAAGAAATTATGGAATGAAAAACTTTATGGCAAAGTAAAGGACAAACTATACAAAGTTTCACACAAGAATTTAGGAAGAAATATCTTGCATTAAACATTTCTCTGGATTCTTATGAAACTTTAATGGAGTATATTGGTGCACTTCACAGTTATATCTGTCATACTTTTCTCTTGTTTAACCACACTAGTCTTGACGAAGTTTGTGTGCAAGCCACTCACCTTGAGAACAAGGGGAAACATGTTCAAGAAGATCCCACAAAGAAACCTTCCAATTTCCCACAAAAGACTTTTAAGAAGTTTAAAAGGAAGGACAAAAAGACCTCTATAGTGATGAGATAAGGAGGAAAACCATCTTTCAATCATTGCAAGAAGAGCGGTCACAATGAAGAACACAATTGGAAACTGCATCCAGAAAGGAAACCAAAACATTTCGGTGGAAAGGAGAAGACAAAGAACGTTTCTACGATGCAACAAGATCTTGGTTTCAATTCAGGAGATGAAGGAAAGATCATAGGGTTGGAGTACAAGTTAAAGATTCTCTTCATGCTAGTTCTATTTCCAATGATGAATCTCATGTTGATGAATGAAAGAGGAATGGGTTATTTCATATAAGAGGCGTATCTAAACATACTAAGATAGATACATTATTTGATCTGGGTTCCCAAGTAAAATTAATATATGAAGCACTTCTCAAGAAGATGGGTCTTGAAATGAAACCACACCGAAGCCTTATCCTCTTGGTTGGGTATGTGATAAAGAAAAAATTAATGTCAGCAAACAATGTAGGATCAAATTTGTTATTTCTTCAAAATTGACTGATGAAGTGGATTTGGATGTTGTACCACTTGATATATATGGCATAGTGTTGGTAATTCCTTATATTTATGACAGAAAAGAAGTCTTCTTTCATCATGAGAACAAATAGCACCTTACTAAAGGGGGAGTGGAATACATTGTTAGAGCTCACAACATGAGGGTAAATACAACACTTGTTAGTGCCAGGAAAATGAAAAGACTCATAAACACTAATAAGATATATGTACGCATGGTCATCAGAGAGAAAGATGTTGGGAAATCCGACGCTTTCCAAGGGTGTGATCCATCTCATAAAAAAGAAATAATTGATATAGTTTATAAGTATGATGATATTTTTTAGGAACCAAATGGATTACCTCCTAAGAGGAAAATCCAACATGAGATACATCTTCAGTAGGATTCTCCTCTTCCTAATGTGGGCATGTATAGGATGTCAGTTGTGGAGATGATAGAGATCAAGAGGTAGGTACAAGGATTACTAGATCAAGGGGTCATCGGGACCAGTCCATCTCCTTGTGGTTCTCCGATCGTTATGGTGCCAAAGAAAGATGGCACATGGAAAATGTGTGTCAATTACTGGGCCTTAAATAAAATCACAGTGAAAAATCGATACCCTCTTCTTTGCACAGATGATTTACTTGATCAATTGAAGAATTTTGTTTATTTCACTAAGTTGGAATTGCACAGTGGATATCATCAAATAAGAGTCRCAAAAYAGGATGCATGGAAAACTACCTTTAAAACCAAACAGGGATTGTTTGAGTGGTTAGTTATGTCGTTTGGGATTTGTAATGCTCTGAAAATTTTCATGCGTGTGATGAATGATGTATTTAGGACTTTCCTAGATGACTTTGTGATTGTATATTTAGATGACATTATTGTTTTTAGCTGGACTTGGGATGAGCATGTGAGGCATGTAAAGAAAGTATTGGATACTTTGCGAAGGGAAAAGCTATATGTAAAACTGTCTAAATGTGAATTTGGCAAGACTGCACTTGTGTACTTGGGTCATATTGTAGGAGGAGGACAATTGAAAATTGACCCTTCCAAAATTGAGGTAATTGTAAATTGGCCTGAGCCAAAAAATGCAACTGAAGTCCAAAGTTTCTTAGGTGCAGTTCAGTATTAGAGAAGATTTTTTCCCAACTTCTCCTTTATAGCAGCTCCTTTGCATGCCTTAACCAGTGTAAAAAACACATTTCAATGGGAAGGAAAGCAACAAAAATATTTTGACACTTTGAAGGGGAATATTAGTACCACACCAGTATTATCACTACCGAATATTCAACGTCCTTTTGAGATCGAGACAGATGCTAGATGATACGCCATGGGTGCAATATTGATGCAATATCGTATGCCTATATGTTACCACTCTGAAACTTTTAACCAAGTTGTTGGTAACTATCCTACATATGATAAAGAGTCGTATGCATTAGTCCAGAGCATAAATAAATGGAAGCACTACTTGTTAGGGAAGGAAACAATCATACATACAAATCACTAACCCTTACAGTATCTTCAAGCATAGACCAAATTGCAACAATCTCGACACTACAGGTGGATTGGTTTTCTACAACAATTTCACTTGGTAATCAATTACAAAAAGGGTACAAGTAACAAGGTAGTTGATATGCTTTCTAGACCTCCTATTGTTTTAAAGAATGCTTCTTTATCTTGTGATAGATATGTAGAACAATATGCCATCGATGAATATTTTAAATAAGCATATGCAAAGCTAACCCTTGGTGCATAGGTAGAGAACTATTGTCTGTAGGGAAAATTACTCTACCATCTTGGGAAGCTATGTATTCCTACAAGTGAACAAGTCCATGTAATACGAGAAGCTCACACTTCTCTTGTGTCTAAGAATTTTGGGGTAGGAAAAACTATGGCTCATTTGCAGAGGTTTTTATACTGGCCTCAAATGAAAGAAATTGTAACTAAATATGTAAAGGGGTGTGTGATGTTTTCTACTTGTAAGCCCACTAATAGAAAATTGGGGCTATACTCACCACTTCTTGTTCCATCCCATCCATGGGAAAGTGTATCCATGGATTTTGTAGGGTGTTTACCAATGACCAAAGGGGGTCATTATTATTTTCATTTTGTAGTGGATAGGTTCAACATGATGTGTATCTTGATGCCATGTAAAAAGCAGATCACTACTGAGCAGGCTTCTAATATCTTCTTTCAGCATGTTTGGTTTCACTTTGGGTTCACCCAGGAATCATAGTGTGTCATGTACAGAGTGACAGGTATTTACGTCAGTGAACAGGGGGAATACCTAGTGGGCACCACATGGACCAATCAGCGAGTGACACATGGCACCCCTGAAACATCCAATAACAAACCTTGAATGAAATTTGAAATTAAAAAATTGGCGGGTCCACCAAATCTGGCAAACCATGCCAACTTTAGAAACAAGTTGGAAGGACTTCTAGCGAATTCGCTAAAGTTAGAGGGGGTCAAATATATTGTAAATATATATATACAACCGACATACCAAAAATGGGGTTTGTGGGATTTGACCCCGGAACCTCCATCGATGCCCAAGCCTTAACAAATCCACCCACAACCACTACTTCGCAGGTACTACTTGGTATATCCACCCATGCTTATTAATTAAAAGGTGAAATCCACCCAGTTGTGGGGGAGAGGTGCGGACCGTATGACCTGCAGGCATGGATTTTGAGGTGGTACAGTCATCATTGTAGGTTACAGAGGGCATTAAAACTGAGACATAATTCTTCTTGGGCCTAGGAGTTCCAGAGTCAGATCGAAGTGTGGAGACAATCATTTTTGGGTAATTTTATGCCACGAATTTAGTGGTGTTGTCTGTTTTCTGATCTGAGCATTATTTATGTAGATTAATTTCATAATGAGGTATATTTATGTATTTTTCAAATTATTTTTCTGAGTTAATGAAAGAGCCTACCCATTTGAGAGAAGGACCTGGAGGCTTAGTCCACCAGTGATGAGATCTGTTATCAATTTTTTGTGTTCAGATATGATGCTTTTGTCTCTTCATTTTGAGTTTTCCCTTATTTAATGGTGGACTTTAATTTATGTTCATTTAATGCAATTCTTTATAAGTCACAATGAAAATATCCCAGATCAAAGTGCCTTATCCATTAGGCTATTATCAAGCTCTAAAACTTGCAACCTGAAACTGTCCCAAACTCTGAAAACTTTGCAATCTTTTTGAAATCCAAACTAAAACCTATTGAAAATCAAAGCAACTGACACTGTAATGTTAAAATACACATGTTGAAAAGATGTTCAACATTGTGATCTTATTCACAAGTACTTGTTCGACAACACATGTATTCCAACAGAGGACGAACACCTTCAGTAACCACTCACATAACCAGATCAAAGATCAACACACCGATGTTTTCACGTGGTAAAACCCCTATGGGAAAACATCCACGGCCCCATCCAACGCGGCCACTTGGAGCAGTTTATTAATGCAAAGAAAAAGATTACAGAGAAATTTTACAAGAGGGTTTCTCACAATCGATCATCGGCAAATGACCCTCCATGCTCTTTAAATAGAGATCATGGACCAATCGGGTGTTAAGCCACGGATCAATGGCCGTTAAGATCGAGGAGAGTATGAACCGTCGGATCACTCTATGTCGGGAACATATCGTGACCGTCGGATTGCCTAACTATAAATGCATACTAATGCATACTAAAGAAACACACTTTTACCTAACGACATATTAGACCAAGTAGATCTTAACTAACTCCTAAGTGTCTAAATATCCTAACA
>JASDQU010817683.1:3746-25602 GCA_032191745.1 Picea mariana
GATTCAGTTTATGGGTATGTGCCCACAAAATATTGGCATCTATGAGTTATGCTTCACACATTCAAACAACTCAAATTTCTAAGATGCCTAGTCAATTCATGGATCGATTTGTTGCTAAGAATTTCAAAAGTATCATTGAAAAGATTCATTCCTCAACTATGTGATTCACTCACCCATTTTCCTATGAAATTCCTCAATATCACTACTGAAATATTAATGGGAAAATTTGTATAATCGCTCATTGGTATTAGTAAAATTTGCATACAAGTTTTAGGGCCATTTTTAGCATTATGAATTTTGTTTGTTGCTATAGCAAAGTTGCAACCATTGTGAATTTCATTTATAGATATAGTAGATTTGTAGGAATTGCTACAACATATCCATAGTAACTGTTGATGTGAGAGGAGCTTTGATACTTCTCACAAAAAAATCTTGAATCTTGTTAGGCTAAGTGAGATAGGTGGGAATGTTACCCTAGGTTTATATCCCTTTACACTTACAACCAAATCTTTAGAATAGAATCTTTGAGATTTGGAATTTCTTTTAAAAATATGATTTTTTTATGTTTTATAATATTTATATCAGCCAACAAATAAATAATGAAATGATATAACTTAAACTCAATAAAAGGAACTTCAAAACATGTTGAAAATAATGTAAATTGAATAGTTGAATCAGTCTGAAATCAAAGCATTCCAGTAAGCCAAAATATGAGAATGTAATCAACAAATAAAATTTATTAAAGACCAATATGAAGTACAAAACAAACGATCTTTACATATCCCTACGAGGATCGGGACTAGAGACGTAAATATCATCATCAAACTCTACAAAATTAACACTAATTGGCATTGAATCGGGCTAGAACTTCTAAAAGGTACAAACATATTACAAAGGAAATAAATAACCTTGAAGAACACCATAGGTCAATGCCACTCTATCTTTCTTTGCCACCTTTCAAGATATCATTGTTGTCAAAAAGACAATTTAGTTCTCTAGAAACTCAGAATGGAAATGAATAAGAATGATAAACTCACTTTCGAACCTTAGGCATACCTTCACACCAAATTTTCCCCTCTCCATTCGTGACTTCTCTCTCCTTTTATCTTGGCATCAAGCAATTGGGTAGTTGAACTACCTTTTAATTTAATTAATTTTTAATTTTATGAGAGAGTAAAATTGTTTTGAGGTAAAGGTCATGAATGCACTTTAAATGTTTAAACTTAAAGTAGGTGGGGGGGCACTAGACTCTTATAAACTTGATTGCACATCAAATTCATCCTTGTAACTCTCATAATAAAAATAATAATCAACATATATGGTAGACAACATAACTCAATAAATGCATCATCATAGTCATAATCATCATCAAAACATGTGTACCTCCCTTCATAAAAAAATATATGATATTTTAAGTTTTCAAAATTAAATATCATATAATCATTGTCAACCTAAAACCCATGTGTAGTAATATCCAAAAAATAAGAATTGTCATAAACAAAAAGCTAGAAAAGTTCAGGGTACATATCCCTAAAATAAATTTCTCTTATGCCTTCATAATCTATCTTCACATGCTGTACTTTTGACTATACAGGGGTGGATTGAGATGAATTAGTGTTTTGGACCTCAACAAGTTTCTTCCCTTTGTCACCTAGAATATTGTAAAGAGGATTTTTTTCATTCTTTAGGGAAGAGTGAGCAACATAGGCAATTGAAGTAACATTAGGTGTTAAGACATGTGGAAAAGGTGCATCTCTGGGGCTAACGAGACAATGAGAAATACCAAAAGGGTGGGGGGTACAAGGTTGTTTTTCCATCCATTATCCATAGACTGAAGAGGGGGATCTGGAACATCCATAATACTTGAATGGGGTTGCAAGGGAACATTAGAAGGACCAAATGGTTGTGGCAAAGTTGGCTACCCACCCAAGTCCAAGTGACCAGTCTGTACAAGATTAAATTGATCAGAGTCAACATCAAAATGGACCGATAATATTATCTTCTTATTTCTTCCTTCTTGTTAGAACATATTGGGTCTTTTGCCTCTTCCTCCATTTCCTATGTTTCCCTTACTGAAGAAACTCATCTATTCCCATTTCATAAAGTGAATAAAAATCTTGAAATAATATACAACATACAGTAAACAAACATACTTTGCCAAATTTTGTTGAATATGATTAACAAGGCCCAGATTGTAACATAGAAGACAAAGCAAGCAATAAGGAAGATGAAAAGGAGAATTATTGATGGATTAGGAAATAAAAACTCATGCATACTCATCATAAACATTCTCTTCTTTATTTCTACTTCTTATTTCCATTTAGAATTCTCTTCAAGACTGTATCATGAGAGTCATGTTGTATTGAACTTTTCATGCTAAAATACTTCAATATTCTTCAATAAAATAACAACATGGTCAACATGAATAAGGAATGTAAAATGCGTAGTATGAACGATTGAAATAATTCTCTGTTATATTGTATAACAACTATGTGTATAAACATTATGTGATAAATTATGGGGTCATTTCTCTTTATAAAATAGAGAATATATCAAGCAAAATCATTGAATGATTCGTGGAAAGTGATAATATGAAGGATGATCTATAGTATTTCCATCGAAAAACCAATTATATCCCTCAACTCGACTAAAAATTGTCACTATACATTCATCACCATTCGTGGGTTTTTTAGTGACAAACAAAGAGTATATAACCATCAAACCATTACTAATAATTAGGTATGATAACATGGGTTTTATATACCCTATATTTATTTAAACATAGTGTAGATTTTAACCTTGTACAATTATTTACTGCAAATAGATTTTCAATAAAAGAACATAAAAGATACAATGGCAAATACAAACATTACACAGATATTTTTCCCCTAGAAACCCAAACCAGGAAAACCAACATATTCTATATTCATTCATAGTGATACATTGTTTACAATACAATATACATATAGAAGCCAGCGGCATCCAAAACCCTAAGTCAATGACCTGGATTAGTCAACAACCCTAATTCCTTAACTGGAAATAGAAAACCATCGACAAAAACCATGTGTTGAAAAATCGCCCAACAATGGACACAAAAATCAAGGCGACACAAAAAACGAGTCAAAAATGTGACACTTTTCCTGAGGAAAAAAATTCCCGACACAATGTAGCAGACACTATGACTAGTCGTGCAAATAATATAACACATACCAAACATTCTCCCACTTGTTGTTTTCTTTGCAAACAAGGGGTTACAAGGTTACATAGTCAACAATCTAGGGCAGCAATGCCCATAGATCCTCTACACCAAGAGAATTGCTTAGTGCTCAAAAATTTTGTTAATGAATCTGCAACATTCTTCAAAGCGTCCACCTTCATTAGAAACACTTTATTTTCTCCAACCATGTCTCTCACAAAGTGATATTGAATATCAATATGCTTTGTCTTTGAATGATAGGTCAGGTTACTCACCAGAAAAAATGCACTTTGTCTGTCACAATCTATCCTTACAGCTTAATGTACCAAACCAATACCTGAACACAATATTTGTAACCATACTGCTTCCTTACTTGCATGAGTGGTTGCCATGTATTCAACTTATGTATTTGAAAGTGCCACTACAACCTGTCTTTTGCTCATCCAACTAATTGCTCCTCCAAACAGGTTAAACACATAGCCGCTTGTATATCTCCTACGATCCAAGTCTCCAGCCCAATCTGCATCCACAAATCCATGTATGTCCAACACTCTATCCAATCCCGGTCTTCCTTTTTAGAACAATCCATAGCTAGTTGTGCCACGCAAATACCTAGAAACCCTTTTTACTACTGTCCAATGCTCCTTCCCTGGTTTTGACATATACCTGCTCAAAACTCCCACTGCATGTGCAATGTCCGGCCTACTACAAACCATTGCATACATCAAACTCCCAACTGCACTCGCATATGGAACACAAGACATGTTCTCCTCCTCTTTTTGTGTCTTGGGACACTGATCTGTAGATAACTTTACACCAATAGGAATAGGGACCTTGATCGATTTACATTCCTGCATATTAAACCTCTGCAATATTGTCTCGACATATTTTTTATGATTTAACTAGAGTTTCCTCTTTTTCTAGTCTCTTTTAATTTCCATGCCCAAAATGAAATTTGAAGCACCAAGATCCTTCATGTCAAATTTAGAGGACAACTGAGTTTTCACATCCTGGATAATCTCCTTGTAGTTTCCTATCAACAACATGTCATCCACATACAAGACCAAATAAATCAAATGATCACCAATGAATTTAAAATACACACAATGATCCTCTTTGCTTCTTGTGAAACCAAGTCCCAGCATACAAGTATCAAATTTTTGATACCACATTCTTGGTGATTGTTTTAAACCATACAGGGACTTTTTCAACTTGCATACCAGTTCCTTCTTCCCCTTCACAGCAAAGCCTTCTGGCTGCTTCATATATATTTATTCTTCCAGATCCCCATGTAGGAATGATGTCTTCACATCCATATGTTCTACTTCAAAATCAAATATAGCAACAACAGATAACATAAATCTTATAGAAGTTAACTTGGAAACAGGAGAAAAAATCTCACCAAAATCAATTCCCTCAACCTCGGAATAACCCTTTGCTACTAACCAAGCTTTATATTTCTCCACTTTGCCTTTTGCATTCAACTTCTTTTTAAATACCCATTTTCTACCAATGGGATTTCTTCCCGTCGACAACTCCACTAGATCCCAAGCCTCATTCTTATCCAAGGCTTCCATTTCTTTATCCATGGCCTTTTTCCAGAGCTTTCCATTCTCTGAATCCACTGCCTCCCTGACAGTTCTAGGATCATCATCAGTAATAGACAGAGAAAAATTTGAACAGAAATCAGATGGAGTATACCTTTCCGATAGCCTTCTTTCTAGAACCGATCTCCTAAACACTAGAGTATGAGTATCTTCTTCTTCTGATTCATGTTCTTCTGTAGAGTCTGATTTATCATCCTTTAAATCAAACTCTATTTTCTCTGGTTCTTCCTTACTTGGTAGGACTTCCTGTTTAACAACATCCTTCATTTCTTTAAATACCACATCTCGGCTATACACAACCTTCTTAGTTTCTGGGTTCCAAAGCTTATAACCTTTGAGACCATCTTTATACCCAATAAAGATACACGTTTCAACCTTCTTATCTAGATTACTCATGTTTTCATTTGGAATATGAACATATGCCTCACAACCAAATACCTTGATATGTGTGAGAGAAGGTTTCTTACCAATCCATACCTCTTATGGAGTCTTGTCATCTAGTGATGATGACGGTGACTTGTTGACCAGGTAACATGCAGTACCCACTACCTCTGCCCATAATTCTTTCTCTAACCCGACACCACTGAGCATGCACCTTGTTTTTTCCATCAATGTCGTGTTCATCCTTTCTGCAACTCCATTCTATTGAGGTGTATATGGAGTAGTCTTCTACCTTGCTATACCGCACTTCTTACATAACTATTCAAATTCATTCCCACGGAACTCTTTGCCATTATATATCCTCAACACCTTAATTATTTTCTCTGTTTGATTCTCAACAAGATCCTTAAACTCTTTAAACCTGTCAAAGACTTCAGATTTCTTCTTGAGGAAATATATGCTAGTATTCATTGAGAAGTCATCTATAAATGAGACATAGTACATAGATTTTCCCAATGATGGAACCGACACAAGTCCAAACACATCACTATGAACTAGCTGTAAAATTACTTATGCCCTCATTGCACCAGAGGGGAATCTTACCTGATTATGCTTCCCATATACACAATGTTCACAGAAATCAAAATCCACAGAGAAGTTAGACATACCTTCAACCATACCTTTACCGTGTAGTAGTCGAAGACCCTTCTCTCTAATATGCCCCAGTCTTTGATGCCACATCATAACCTTTTCTCAAGTGACTGTACGAGTTCTTTCTTCTTCAACTCCAATATCGGGAACAATGGAACTATTACACCCATCACTAATAGTTCTTCCTTGCAGCTTATATAGAGTTCCAAACCAAACTCCCTTCAACAACACCATTGCTCCTCGAACCATCCTACATGTTTCCTTTTCAAATATTGTTTTTACCCCTGCATCGTCCATTTTTCTTACATAAATCAAATTTATGGCCAATCCTGGGATGTGTAGAACACCAGGTAGTGTTCTAATCCTTTCATCTATGAGCCTCAACTTGACTTTTCCTCATCCTATGATTTTGTTTGTCGAGTCATCACCTAGGAAAACATTACCTCCACCATACCTTTCATATTCACAGAACCACTCCCTGTGGGGAGTCATATGAAAGGATGCACCTGAGTCAACCAACCATGCCTCATGATCTGCATGTGTGCTTGAATAAGCCAAGTACACATCCCCTCCTTCTTCCTTGGAGATCTTTTCTTCTGTAGAAGGAGCTTCTTTAGATCCCTTCTTTCTCTCAATTTTGGATCTACAGTGCTTCTTGTAGTGCCTTTATTTTCCACATCTCCAACATACCTTTACAAAAAAATTGGGAGATTCAAATCTACCCTTATACTTAGATCTCCCACTTGAGGACTTAGATCTATTTCTTTCCTGGGAGCATCCTCTTGCAAATAATGCAATTGTGCTCTATCCTTCCATGTTCTTCTGTCTCATCTCCTATGACAACCAAGATGAGACCACTTCATCAAAATTCAAGGTAGTTGTATTACTACTTATGGACATAACCAGACTATCACACGAGTCTGGTAAAAAACACAGTAAACCGATACACTTATCTTCATCTGAAATTTTAATCTCAACAGATACTAACTAACTTACCATAATATTGAAGGCGTTCAAATGCTCTGCCACCGAGTCTCCATCTCACATACTCATGTTATACAACTTCTTTCAGAGGAAAAGTTTTTTTACTAGGTACTTAGACTGATACAACTTCCCCAACTTATCCCATAAATATTTGGTTGTAGATTCCTCTGACACATTTAGTAATACTGAATTTGAGAGACACGGTCGGATTGTTCTCTTCGCCTTTCAATCCAACTTTTTCCAGTCATATGTTGAAGTTCCCGTAGGTGCAATACATGGATCCACTGTGATCCACTGATCTCTGTCCACCAACATATCTTCCATATTGAGCTTCCACAACTCAAAACGTTTCCCATTAAACTTCTCGATCTCCATTTTCGAATTGCTCGCCATTTCTTTTCACCTAAAAAATCAATACCACAGATCTCCCACTATAACAAGGCTTATCACAATTCCAAGCCAAACCCTTGACCATAAAGGTGTCCCCGTGAAGCAAACAAAGCTCTGATACCAAATATAGATTTTAACCTTGTACAATTATTTACTGCAAATATATTTTTCAGTAAAAGAACAAAAAAGATACAATGGCAAATACAAACATTACACAGATATTTTTCCCCTGGAAACCCAAACCGAAAAAACCAACATATTCTATATTCATTCATAGTGATACATTGTTTACAATACAATATGCATATAGGAGACAGTGGCATCCAAAAGCCTAACCCAATGACCTGGATTAGTCAACAACCCTAATTCCTTAAATGGAGATAGAAAACCATCGGAAAAAACCATGTACCGAAAAACCTCCCAACAATGGACACGAAAATTGAGATGACACAAAAAACGAGGTAAAAATGCAACATGTTTCCCGAGGCAAAAAATTCTCGGGGGCATTGCCCTCGACCCCCCGCACGCCCGGTGCAACGTATCAGACACTAATACCAGTCGTGCAAAGAATATAACGCATAGTTCAAAACAAACTCAGGTCGAACCTTGTATCAACCTTAAAAAATGCTAAGTAAAAAAAAAACATTTTAACTTTTAACAAGTGGCTACAACTAGCAAGGTTTGTCATTCATTTTACCATCAATCCATGAAATTTCATTTTGATCAAGGCCACAACATATTTAATATCAATATATCTTCGTCGTGGTAAATTATTCTCATGGCAAGTTCAAACCCTAAACATTGCATCACAGTTGGCCATATAACTATATGTTTCTATATTGCAATCATCAAAACATAGTATGTAAAGTTGGGAGAATAAAAGAGTATGGAAAACGATAATATGGGAGAACAAAAATAAAATAAGTAAGAATAATACATGTGTGAGCTCTTTGAAAATTGGACTTTTAAACCAAAATTTAAACACCAACAATACATTAAAACCTAGACCGATACCATATCAATTTAACTCATAGAGAAAAAACAATTATTTTTTTAGCTAAGAGGGAAGGAAAGGGAGAAAGCATTCATACTGAGCGACCAACTACCTTGAGCCTTGTTAATTCATTTATCAACATAATTAAGCTACAATAATGCTTAAAAATCCACATGGGTACTTACCTCGTCCAAAAAACTTGCTCTTTGTACAAATCTCAAGCTCAAAAATCTCAAGCTCAAAAATCTGTCGCACAACAACCATGTAACAGTTCAGGTGAAGCCAGAATGCAACAATAGAGCCACCTTCTACAGCCTTCAAAAAATCAATGAGGAAAGAAAGCAACCCTAGCAAATTCCAAGGGTGGTATAATATGGGTTCAACGAGATTAATTCCCCACTCAAGTCCAAATTTAATGCATGGCATTACGTAATTTCCAACTCACCATCCATATGCCGCCAACCTTAACGCATAACCAAAATTCACACAAGCCAAGTCATAACAATAACCATTGATATGTGTTGTCACGTTAAAGCCATTCAAGTATCAAATGTCATCATGAGATGTGACATATATAAGCACCAAACTCAATGTAATACCAAAATCACCCACCAAATTATATGCCATATATTAATACTCATACATCACCTCACATATCACAATGTATTATAGCATCACTATTGTATATGAATATGCTCTCCTTTTTAATGAGTGACATAGTATTACTTTTAAATGAATCTCAATACAAAACCATTAATGACATTGAGAGATGTGAGGTATATAACCTAGCTTCATAATGTTCAAAAATCATAACATATCACTATGTATGCTATACCGAGTCTTACCCTTTTGTGCCATAACAAATATCATTGCCCTGGTATAATGATATCATGCTTCTAATGATGTAATTGCAATAATATTTTTTTAATGAACCTTTAAACCTTACCTCTTTGATACCATGAGAAAGAGAGCATCTCAAATTGAAACAATATACATAATAGAGCAATAACTCATCACAAAATGATGACAAAAGCATGTGCCATACAAAAGTGCAATGAAATCAACCAACTTCAATACTTTTGTTAAGGGACCCCACCTACTTTAGTTTTGAATTTCACATAGGGATATAATCTTTTCAATACTTTGCGAGCTCTAAAATAGATGAATGAAGTATGAGTCAACGATAATTGCTACTACAAATCTATAACCATAGCAATTTGCAACCCCTGTGAATTTTGTTTATAGCTACAGTAGATTTGTGGTGATTGCTACAACATATCCATAGTGACTGCTACTATAGATCTATAGCCATAGCCTCTATTTTTGCATTTGCATCAATTCTAATCATCTCAATAATGGATCAAAGTCAATTTCCCCTTCTTACAACATTCGATGACTATGAGTGGAAATCGAGCATGTTGATTTTTCTAAGGAGCAAAGGCTTGTTTAAAATCACAATGGGAATTGAATTTGAACCTACATTGGATGTTAAAACATTGAAGCTCTTTAACAAATATGATGAAACCTATGGTTAATTGTGTCTCTCTATATCTCCTGATCTTCTTTTCCACATTGAATCTGCAAGTTCATCCATATATGAACTACTCCAGAAGGATGGTTTGTGAAATGAAATGTGTTTAGAGGACACGAGTTGGAGAATGAGATTTCCATATTGAGCCCAAGCAGTTTTGACACCATCCATGAATTTCTCACTAAGTTTAAATCCCAAAGGTTGTAGATGAAGTTGTGTGGTTTTGAAAAGGAGGATGAGCCACTTGTTCTATCCATTTTTTTTCCAAACTTGGAACTAATTACTATGTTTTTGTTTCCCCATTCAATGCCACTAATAATGCTCTTAGAACTGCTTGGAAGATGGCATCCCTTAATGGTTTTGTTATTGCGCTCACTAGGGAGAAATATAAGCTTATGCATATGGGTGATTTAAAGCAGTCAAACGGATGTGCCATTGCTTCAAATCATGGCATTAAGGACTCCTCATGGCCTCAAACAAGAGAAAGATAAGCTAATGAATAGAGATAAAAAGGACCATGAGTAGAAGAAGGAGAAAAAAATACAAATCTACTTCTAAGACCTCTCGTTTGAAGGGTGAAAAACCTAAGAATGAAAGGGTCAAGTGTGCTTATTCTAACAAGCTCATGCATGATTAACACAAGTGCATGAAGAAGTAGCTTGATCATCTTACTCATATTCTTTAGAATAATAATATCAAGGTGTTATATTATGTCGAGAATATTTCATCAGTAGAGCAGTCTTCAAAGGCACGAGAAAGAAAAGGGACAAGCAAGGACCAAACTCTAATAATTGTAGCAATTACATCTCATCCTACTTCATGGGTACTTGATTCAAGTGCATCATGCCAAATGGTTTCATATAAAGGTGACTTTTCATCTTTGGAGACTTGTACCACACCAAATATCTTAATGTGGGATAATGCTCCTATTGAGGTTTGTGGGAAATGATCTATTGATATGGTTTATGTGACATTTTGGAATTTTCTTTATGTGCCTTCACTATCAACCAATCTCCTTTCTATCTACCAGATTCTAATTCTGGTTCAGGTAGGAAAGTTCAGTTTACACCTAATTCCATGGTCATTAGTGAGATGACAAATAGTGCTATAGTTGTTATTGGTAAAGCTAATAATTAATCCCAATTGTATCTTTTCCCTAACTTTGTTACCAAGTCTCCATTTGTTGTAATTCTCACTCATTCAGATGATGGTGAGTAGATTGTGGCATGAGAAGTTTTGCCATCTCAATTACCACTATTTGCAACATCTTTTCAAGTAGAGCATCGTGATAGGGTTATCAGATGTCATATTTTTTAATGTTGTATGCCAAAGCTACACACTTGGCAAGCATTCAGAAGAGAAGTTTGATAAAGGCAAAGCATGGAGAGCAACTTAAGTTTTAGAGCTTGTTCAAAATTATTTGATGGGACCATTTCCTCATCCTTCTATCAACAAAGCCAAATATGCCTTAACCTTCATTGATGATCATTCAAGGTATACCCGGGTATACTTTTTTTTAGCAAAAATCAGAGATCTTTGAGCACTTTCGGGACTTCAAATCACTTGTTGAGAAGCAGTCTAGGAAGGCCATTTAAATTATGTATACAGATAATGGAGGGGAGTATGTGAACAAAAAAATTGAGAAATTGTGTGCTTCTGAAGGCATTGAATTGCAGTGTACAATTCCATACACTCCCTATTAGAAAATTTTGGTTGATTGAAAGAAAAGGTCTCTAAAGGAAATGGAAAATTATATGTTGCAACCATGATCTCTTGCTTCGAAGTTCTGGGAAGAATCCATTAATTTTGCTTGTTACATCCATAACTAAGTTCCCCACAAAACCTTCAAGGGAATCACTCCTTTTGAAGCTTGAATCAGTCGAAAACTCACACACAAACACTTTAAAGTGTTTGGTTCTCGAGCATGGGATTACACTCATGGGATACCTTGATGGACTTAAGGACTACCAGATTCTTAACCCCATCACCAATCAACTAGTAATTTCCAAAAGTGTTCATTTTGACAAGGCTCCTTGAGTCACTCTCATGATGATTCATGATCCGCATCCAGTCTAATTATCACAATGAATTCTACCTAGGTTGATCCACCTAGGTTGATTCTTGATGATAAGGACTCCATTTCCTCTTGTTCAGATGATGTAGGTGATAATGAGGGTTCTACTATAGATTCAGAGGTTATATATCCTCATCGTGAACATATTGTCATAGCACCACACTTAGTCTGCCAAACATTATAGGTAGTAGGTGAGTTGGTTGGAGATCCAACAAACACTTGGAAAACACATTCTCAAATCTAGGCAACTCCATAAGTGCTCTTTGCTAGAGAACTATTGCTACATGTCCATTGTTATATTATGATTACTACATATTCATAAACCTTTCAATACACTGTTGGAATTCCTTAGTGGGATGTAACTATGCAAGAGGAATAACACTCATTGATGTGGAACCACACTTGGGATCTAGTTTCCCTTCCTAAAGGAAGGAAGCTTGTTTGGTGTAAGTGGATATGTCAAATAAAGTTTGCAGTGGATGGTCTAGTGAAAAATAAATAAAACTTGGTTGGTGGCAAAGGGATTCTCATGGGCACCCAGCATATACTACAATAAAATGTTAGCACCAGTTACAAAGATGGACTTAATACATATTGTGCTAACCATTATTGCAACTCATTGTTGGGAATTTCATTACATGGACGTAAAGAGTGCATTTCTTCACGGGATTCCCAAGGAATATGTTGATGTTGAGGGTCTAGAGAGTTCTCAACACCAACATCTCAACCTCCTGGTCGACTAAACCAAGAAGAGGAGGGAATGGCCACCCTATTTTATAGCCTAACTTACATACATTAGACTCTAACAAGAAGTCTAACCATGGAATCATTATTTGTCGTTTTGGAAATATTAAATTTTTATATGTTTTTGCAACTATATGATTTTTATACTTTTGTTTATGTGGATGAGAAGTAAATTAGACTAAAGTTATTGTAAAATAAATAACAAAATTAAATAATTAAAGAAAAAAAATATGGACAAATTTAGTATTTTGAAGATATTTGATTTTTGTGTATTTTTCCTTTATATTATTTTGTATTTTATTATTATTATGAAATGTTAAATTAAACAAAAATTTAGTGAATAATGTAAGTGTAAAACTTAAAAAGAAAGTTAAACTAACTAAATCCTAAGTTAAAAGAAAACCCTAAAGTTAAAATAATTGAAATATTTCTTGCAATTATTTAACTTTTATATATTTTGTAACATTTGTAATTTTTATGTTTTCTTTTACATGAAATATAAAACACAAGTTTAAAAAGTTAGTATGAAAATTGTTAAAATGAGAAACTCTAAAATGATTAATATTTATATGAACTAAATAGTTAACCAAAAGTTAAAATAAGTAAACTAAAATAAAAATAAAAATAAAAGTACATTGAAATGTTTAAAGAAATAAACATATTAATATTTTTTTATTATTTTGTATTTTCTTTTAATGTTGCAGTCGATTAAAAAGAAAATTAAACTAATAAGAAGAAAACAAGTAAAAGATTATATACATAAAATTACAAAAGTGAATAAATTCATTTGATTTGTATTTTATGGTTTGAATATTAAACAGGAAAAATGAAATAAACAATAAACAATAAGTAAATTTCAGAGTTCAAAGAGTTTGATCTTTATTTTTAAATGAAATTTTCCATACATTTTCTTGAATTTGTTGAAGCTTTCAAGCCTTTGTGTAGACTTGGACCAGAGTTCTAGTCTTTAACTATCCAAGATGGTATGTTATATCATACAGAGAACAACCAAGCATAGAAGAAAGACAAAGAAGAAAATCAAGTCAAATTTTTAACGGAGCAATGTGGTGAAACTCAAGGCAGTCATCTGCATAAGAGCAAACTGATTATTATTGAAAATCAGACTTAAAACACAATAGACTTAAGCAAATAAACATATTACATCAATAACACAACTCAAACTCAATCCTGCTTTGGCTCCTTCTGCTACTCCTCAAGACATTCCCTGCTGCCAACAACTTCATCAAATCCCTACTGAAAAGAATGGAGGATGAATGGTAAATAAAAGAAGAAAACCTCAATGTGCTCCAACCATACCTCTCTCTGAAAAGTTTTTCCTCCCTTTTGTCGTTCTTTGCCTTCTCTTTTTATTCTTCAATGAGGTAGTTCAAGTAATTCAACTACCTTTTAGTTAGAAGCCTAAATACTTTTAATTAAGTAGGACATATGTATTAAATAATGATAAAGGATAATGATAAATAATAATTAATAGGTGGGAATCCCTTTGTATCTCTTAATTGTTTTATTTCAATATTCTCTTGTAATTATGCATCTTTGCAAAACATCCTTTATATCTCCACAAACTAATAATGACTTAAAACATGTGAATAATAATGAATTTGGGAGAGACGGAGGGGATTGTAATATATGAAAAATGAAATTAAATGATAGGAGTGTATGATGTAGGTTCATAATGTAGATATAATTAGTTTTCTTATACTCTTTTCACAATATTTATGTCTTATAACAACCAAGCTTCAAACCAAATGAGCAAAAATTACCAATATATATTATTTTTTATAACCATTATCCGTTTATACAACAGGGGGGGGGATGAAGATTTAAATTATGCATGATTTGGGATTTCGTGGAATAATGCCTCAAAAGTGGAATAATGAGGGGGGTTGGTCCTGCAAGTATAATAGGAAACAAACCAAATCTTATTTTAAATGGTTATATCTTTGAATACAATCAAATGTTCTCATCTTCGATCCATATAATCAAAATTGTTGTAATAATATTGTCAATTGGTATTGATTTCATTAAATAAATGTTGGGCTTATAATGAAACTTCGATGCATGAGTATATATATGTATATATCTTTTGCAGTAGAACTTGTTCTTAGATTTCAATTCCATACAGTGAAAAACATCTTATACTTTTGAAAATATGTATTTCTTCATACCAGTATCAATCTTTAAATACTACATGCAACCAAGTTAAAGAAGACCTTATAATCAAGATGGATAAATGAAAATATTTTCATGCATTTCATAACGTAGCTTATCCCTTTGAACTTTTTACGCATGTGTTGTCATCTTGGGAATAATTGAAATAAACTCTTCACTTGTTTTCTCTTTTAGGGGGTCCCACCTACTAATTATATTTATCATAATAAGTTTTTAGTATGCCTTGCAACCATTTGTAGGCTATATAATTAGTGTCAATTCTTCGATTCAACAACAAACAATATGGAACGAGGAGAAGCCTTGTAAAGCTTTGCCGACTAAAAATTGTTGACCAAAATTGTGGTCAACATAAGATATTTACATGGAGAAGCCTCGAGGGTTCTCTTAGGGCCCTTCAATGATGTGCAGACTTAGGAAATCCCTTTATGGCCCCAAATAGGCACCTTGGGCTTTGTATGCCAAGACGGATTCCTTATTTCTTTCTCCTGTATTTTCTTGATGTCATTCTAATCCCAATGTCTGCATGTTATGGAAATATGACTCTCTCTATTCATGGTATTATATGTACATAATCTCTTGACCATCAACAACACCTCAACATTCATTTCTATTGTAAAAACTGCGTTGCATGACAACTTTTGTTGAGTGAATTGGGGCTACTACATATTTTCTTAGATTGAGATCACTCAATTTGATTCCAAGATCATGACACATTCCAAATATGCCTTGGATTTACTTATAAAATTTTAGATGGCTAATTGCAAGCCGATTGTGACTCCATTTCTCTCTTGAGTCAAACTCAAGGCTGTCTATTTTTCACCTTTGGATGACAACAACTGACACAAACAATAGGCTTGGAGTCTTGTTTATCTCACACATAATAGGCTTGACATATCTTATGTTGTTGGAATTGTTTTTAGATTTATGCATGAACCTCACAAGTTACACTGGAAGGAAGCCAAGTGGATTCTTCACTACATCCAAGGAGCACACAAGTTTGGGATTCATTATGCAGCAGGTTCCGACCTTGATTTAGTGGGGTATACAAATTTAAATTGGGTGGGTGGCTACAAATAAAAAATCCACTCCAAGCTACCTCTTGTCCCTCAGTTACAGTCCTATTCGTTGGTTGAGCAAGAAGCAGTTAGCCATTTTTGTATCTACCACAAAGGTAGAGTATCAAGGAGTTATCAATGCAACCATTAAATCCATCTTGCTTTAACACATTCTGATAGATTTTGGTATCCAATATTGTCGCCCATCTATCATTTTTTGTGGCAATCAGAGTACTATTTAGATCTCATGAGATCCATTTGATTAACAATGGACCAAGCACATTGAGATTCATATGCACTTCATTCAGGAGCTTATTCACGGGCAAGTAATTGATTTGAGACATTCTCCAATAATCGAGTAGATTGTCAACATCTTCACCAATCCTTTCACAAAGAACAAGTTTCATCCCTTACAAGATCTGTTGGAGGTGCAACTAACTTCATCTCCAGAGCAAGTTACATAGTCTTCTCTTTCTATTTTCTTGGGGAGGGATTTTCCCCTCTGCGTTTTCCTCTCTCTCACTTCTTGCAAGATTTTTTTTGTAAATGGGTACCTTGTAATATGGCTTCACATTTTTTGGGACCCATCTATATCACCACATAGTCACCTAATTTATGCTTATGGGGGGGTGTTGGTGCATGCTAGCACTCTACTTCAACGTCTTCATGCATGCTAATCTTACTCAGTTTGTCTTCCTTGCTTTATGGAGCAATTTGTGGCATGCACATATTTTTTATGTTTCCCAAATATCTAAAAATATCTCATTATATTTATATTGTATACAATATCTTTATTTCTACTGAGTTATCTTGCTAATGAATATAGAGCAAAGCAATATCGTTATAGTAATATGGTGTTTCACTCCTTGATATATGTTCTCTATTTCAAACTCTTGATCTTGGGTGGTTTCATAACCACTATAATCTTAGATTTGTAGATTATGCTAAACATGGTTCTGCAACTTGGTTTCATTCATAAATATCTCATGATGATGAAATTATCCTTGGCATTATAAACTAATGTTTGGTAATCTTGTAGATGAGTTTTTTTCTTGTATGATGGCTCATAAAATGAATTTTAAGCCTTCCTTAATTACTAGATGAGGCTAGCATTATAGATATGAATGGAATTCATGTATGTTACAACACTTTGTTTATGCAAGTAGATAAACCATGATGGAACCCTTAATTGAACTTGCAATCTATATTGACTTTGTGTCTAGTCTTATGGATGCTCATTGAACGTTTTGGTTCTTGAAATTGGTAAAGTAAAACTAGAATTTGTGTTGGTGTATGAAAAAAGTGATGTTATATGACGTTAGGACTAGGGAAAGTCTAGAATGGTGATAGTGGCTTTGGATGAGGGCTTGAAAGTAGCCCTATCTTGTTTACTTGAGAATTTGAGCCTTGAATTCAAATTTATGAGTATTTTATGATATTGAGAACTTGGCCTAAAGTTGTATTGCTTCTTGGATTTGTAAGTGCCAAGTTGCATGCAAAATGCAGGGATTGGATTTGTGAATGTTTAGTGTTATTATCAGCGAGTGTTTATTATGCTTTTGGTTGAACTTAATCTTGAAAGAATTCTTTTAATGGTTGATATATGTTCTTTCCTTTCATCTTGTTTTAAAAAGTTATAGTCTCATTTTGTTGATTTATTGGCGGACATAGCATGGGTGATGTCAATGGTATAGATCCATGGTTATGCAATAAGAAGTGGATTTTAATCCAATGTTGGTGTGGGCACTAGTTAGCCTTAATGTAGATATGTATGTCAAATGTGTGAATGTTAATATTGTTGACAAATTGTTTGAAAGATTGTCTAACCAAAATGTTGTGTCATGGAATACAAGCTGCTAAAAACCAACAACCATGCAAGGAGTTCATTGCACTCTTATAATCCATCTCTCTAGAAGACTATAATGTTACAATAATCATGAACACAAAACACACCATAATTCAACTTATACTAAATTCAGTGATGTAAACAAGGCATAATAATCAAGCTTCAACAAACTAAATACATAATCTTGCATCAAGCAACAACCAACGTCATATTATCTCATACCATATATAGGGGTCCTTCATCAACTTTGCTATCAACAAGGTCATTTTCTTGATAAGTAAACTATGAGATGCTACAATACTGTCAAATAATGGTAAGAATCATGGAAACAATTCGCAATTTAATTTTGCATTACACTCATTTTTTTGTATTTGATTGAGGCCTAATTAAGGCCTTAGTCATTACCCATAAAAATATAGAATTCAAGAGAAAATTCACCATCATTTTCCATTAACTCATATGTCGACAAATCAAAGAAACATAGTTTTCTTAAATAACACATGACTGCTACAATCCAAAATGATCTATCAAGGCTTACACAAATGAGTGCAACTAGGCAAGCAATTCAATGGTTAGTGTTCTCCTACATGTCCATATATATTGGCTTTGGAGCAAGGTAAGCAAATCCATGATTATGCAAAAGAAAATTGATTTGAATTTGTTGTTGTGTTCGAAATTGGGCTTGTAGATATGTATGTCAAATGTGGAAATGTTAATATTGCCCACAAATACTTTGAAAGAGTGTGGCCTAATGAGATGTTGTGACATAATATTCAATATGTTGTCACCTCAGGTGGTAATATTAAGAGGTCCTAAATTTTTCAATGTATAAGTCTTCTTAGAGAAAACCTTAATCCTCTCTCAAAAATTCCAATATCTAAAGGCTTATTCATTTATAGAGCCAAAATACCTTGACCCTTTCTCCCGTTCCAAGCTCTGCAATAGGTTAAACAATGGACAAGTGTCACTCCCATATAAATTTTGGAAAGAATTGCAAGCTTCATTATAAGTTCTCTCCATGTCCCAAAATGACGTAATGAGATGGACATGTGTCACACCCTTGATCGTTTTAGGAGGCATTTCCATCCATGTCTTGTATCTCTTTCAAACACCAAAATCATTTTACCTTGGGACATGTGTCACCTCCTTAAGAATTTTGGGAGACGTTTTCATCTTGTTGAGAGGTTCTATTCAAGCCACAAAATGACTTTACCTTGGGACAAGTGTCACCTCCTTAATATTTTTTAGATGCATTTCCTTATCCTTGAGGACCCTTAAGCGAGCTTCAAAAGATGGGAGATGATACCTTGTGGATGATCTGTTGAATTTTCCAACACGCTCTACATTATTGTATGTTATATCATTTACAAAACAATGTGTTTTCTCAATAGTTTGTATTGGTGAGTTATTATAATTAATGTGCACCAGTGAGTATGACTCATCAAAACACACTACTTTCTACATTATGGCACACATTGCCTAGTGAGTTCAAAAGAATATAATGTATTGATATGTATATATTTTAATCAATCATTTTTTACAAATTTTCAATTAATCATTTCAAAATCAAATAATTTTTATAATACTCGAGATGGGTGTCACTTAGCAATGATGCATAATAAAGGGAAGATGGGAGGAGGATCCAGGTGGCATCTCGTGTCCCCAAGAAATCAAATGGAGTCGATCTTGCCTTCAATTTCTAACTTGACTTCTATACATTGTCGAGCTCTACATCCACGGAAGAGGTACTGCAATCATGAGAAGCGATTTGTTGATGTAATGGAAACTCACCCTTGGTACCCTCGCGCACAGTGTGCAATAACTAAATTCATCACGACAAACATTGTTGAAGTGACCTCTATGCCATCCAGAGAAAATTTATTTGACGTCGCTCCTCTCTGGAGTAGTCATTGCATTTGCTTCTCTTGGTCTATGTCTCCACAATTCGTGTTTCAATTCTATGTGTCGCTAATCATTCTCGATAGAAGAATACCACATTAGGAGAGGGCTTGTTCGTACAGAGGGAGCGGGTATCATCGTCATCTAGGTAATACCTTGACCGACTCAGACAATATAAGCAACGACCACAATAGGAAGAGGAAGGTTTCCACCGACCAACACCACAGTGAAGAGATGACCACTATTTGGGGTTGCAAGATTGAGTGGTTTGACAAGGATGGTAATTATTTAGGCTTCAACCCACAACAGGTGCCCGATTTGCGCTCTCCCACCAGGTCCAAACATTCCACTCCGGTTGACACTGCTACTTATGATGAGGATGCTTATTCTTCAAGATTCCTCCACTCCTCCTTAGATGAGGGTAAATCCAGAGACTCTTCCCCTCGTCAGGGCTCTTCAACAATACTTCTGCAACTTATCTTTGATTTGCAAAGCGAAATAGCAGATATTAGATTCTACATCGAGCTTTTGGACCGCCACATTTCCACGTTGATAGCCATGCATGCTAACCCAAACCAACGGTGGCTAGAATTTGACATGCTTTCCTAGGATGCCATTAATATGCAAATAGACGTTCCTCTTTGATCGAGCAGCGAGGGAGGAGTCCCACTGGACAACCAGGTTCACTCTTCAGTTTAAATTATATGCTTAGGTTTCTTCATAGTTATATAGCTATAGGCTTATGCTCTACTGTAGTTTTGAGTACATTTCATTTATGTAAACATGTTGCCATACTTTTGGGCCTCTGCGAGGCATTTTGAACTGAAAAATGGGTTGGAGATAAGTTGGCTTCTTATTTTGGAAACTTAGGCTCCAGCGGAATGTATGCTCATCTTTTTCATAACATGTAATTTATAGAAACTTACTTACAAAAAAAAAAATCTTAATTATAATAACATTGTTTTATATTTTTGTTATTTCATTTTGATATAATGATTGCATTAATGTGTTATCCAATGAATTACACCTCTATTATTTGTAACAAGTAAATCATCCACATATTAGTTATTCAATAACACAACATTTTACAACATTCGACAATGCAATGAAATAATAAACCCATTTTATTATATATGAATAAGAGACCCACTTTCATACAAAAAGGGACAACATAAAGGTCCACAATAATTGAATTTCAACAATATGTAATTGTTACACTTATTGGTAATATGTCCTCATGCAATTGGGACAATATGTCAAGTACATTAAACAAAATCCTTGATTTTCATAGACAAATATTCCAAAACATACAACTTGTAGTAACATTCAATTATATTGATTATCATTTATCAGTTAAACTGTTGTCATCACTCGAGCTGCGTACATGCCTCATTTATTTATCATTTGTATGTGATATTATACTTTGGTTTTTAACATAATGCTTTCTTGATCGGCTTGTTTTTATGTTCCGTCCCTTCGTCTTCCATATATATATATATATATATATATATATATATATATATATATATATATATATATATATATGATTACGTAAATAAAAAAAACATACCTCAACATCAAGTCTTTCATAAAAAATACACATTCTTTCTAAGTCATGCTTCATGCATTCTCCTATGTTGGTTGCATTCCATACTTTGTTTCCTACATGTTTAATACGACATGACAAAGCATAGTCAATATAATCAATATAAAGTTTTCTTGTTGTTTCATTAACTATAAAATAATGGAAGTTAAACAACATAGCTACTTACAAATTGTTCAATTAAACTTTCATACTTCAACATATACTCACAACCCATACTTAACCCAATGTTTATCAATTCATGGGTTGGCTCCTCTTTATATGTTAGCACCTACTAGAAGACATCCATGGACAAGTGTAAATTTATTATTTAAATATAAATATCACATTAAACATGAAATCTTAAGGAAGACCGAAAACATAGATACTCACACAGTTTGCGATCAAACCTTTTATTCATCATCATCCTATCTTATGTGTTGAATGGATTCTATTTTTTCTTTTCTTTTCTGAAACAAAACAATTGAAAATTAGTATTTCACGCTATAATTAAATTCGATGTACATAAAAGAATAAATAAATGATTACATACCTCTAATGCACATTGCAATTGGGATGGCTCATCTTGCAATGCAATTATGTTCATTTATTTTACCATTTTCTTCTACACTTTTTTAGACATCCCTACCGGCATGTCTTGGTTTTCCCCTTGTTTGTCCCTTGGAATTTTCAAAATCTCTTGGGAAAAAAAAACTAGGAATCATCATATAT
>JASDQU010817684.1:0-27268 GCA_032191745.1 Picea mariana
ACATGTTTAAATAACTTGATGATTATATGTGATTGACATTGCTATGATCCCTGTGACTTATGAGCCCATGGAGGACGTAATTTTTGATGTTGTAGGGCCAAACCTGATGGATAGGTACATATGGGGATATGATTTGTTCGAACCTCCATAGGGATAAAATCCCACTAGATGGATGTTGAAACCCCAGCTAGGGGCAGAGACAGATCATGGGTTTTCACCAGAGAGAGAGGAGGACATTCCACCAGGGACAAACTGAAGGGAGGTCTTTCCATTTTCACCATGATGTAGGCCTTGGAAGGCCCATGAAGTTACCTAGGTCACCCATGACATCACCCATCGTTTTGGATACTTTGGAGTTAGTTGTGTGCCAAGTGGCACACATGGCAGGATCTTGAGGCCTAAGAAGGCCTACCATTTTTCTCGAGGAGGCCAATGTTGCCCTAAGAAGGCCTAACGTCACCCTAAAGGGGCAGGATGCCATCTTTTCAACTTGATTTAGGGTTTTATTATGGCATTTAATGTAAAAACTGGATATTATGTGTAATTGGCCATGTCAACCTTTTTGACCTAATTCTGGTCATTGATATTGTATAAATAAGGGTCTTAACCCTTGTATTATTCACGATATTTCAATCACACTTGTGAGGACTGAAATTTGTGCCCTATATAGGGTTACTTGGCTGAAATTTTAGGCGCACTTGTTAAGGAGGGCTAAATCCTGGAGTATTTTGACAAGTTTCTTGGTGGAAGTGTTCAACTAGGGTTTTGCTTGATGATTCTTGATGTATGTAAGTTAAATTTATGCAATTCTTCTTAATTGAATGGTTACAGTTATGTTATCTTTCATTTTACATTAAGATCATGAAATTGCTTGTTTAAAACCCTAGGAAGACTATCACATGTTATTGTCCTAGCTTTAAAAGCCTTCACCTACTAGATCTTGTCAAGAGGCCAATTTTCTTGAAGCATTTGCTAGGGCCTTTCCATTGCAACACCCTTGTTATATTTGCTTCATCTTATCCATTTTTTCTTCATCATTGATTTGAAGAGGGAGGAAATTCCACTAAGGCCTAGGGTTACCTACACCTTAGTAGCTAGTTTCCCCTAGGGTTTGATAATTGGAGCCTTGGGTTACCAACACTCCAACTATTCATCTCTCTTGTCTTTGAATCTCATACTATCATCATTTTCCTTTAACATTTGCTGCCATATCATTGAATCCATTTTCCATAAAGCACTAGTCTAAGTCTTCTTATTGAGTGATTGATCAAAACAACCATCAAAACCTATACCTTGAGCTTCCTACTAACCATTTCTAACATTAGAATAGCCTAACCTAATAACATTATTGCCGCTGTTACTAAAGTAAGCTACAACCATACATTGCAGCATTAAAGTCTTCTAAAAGCAATTGAAAGGTTGATTAATGCATTGCCTTGTTTTCTTCTAATAAATGCTAGTATTATGATGTTAATGGTTGATTATTCTTAATCATTTTGAAGCTGTTTCAAGGCACCTATTGTGAAGTATTTCCTCAGAAATATTGCTGTTATAATTTTCCATTTACTTCATTATTATCAACCAATTGATTTATTTGATAAAGTCTATAGTTTTATGAAGTGCTAACCAACAAGCTGTACTTGGTTTTATGGATGTTAGATCTGATTGATATACATGTGCTTAGTGCTGAATCCGTTAAGACCTGATTTGTTTCATCATGCTAAGTGATATTAGATGCTAGATCTAGTTGAATACTGCGCTGTGTTGTAATTAGGGTTTAACTGTGCTGTAACTAAGAACTGAATATTGATAAATATAATTGCTGAGTGCTCTATTAAGTGATTAGAATCACATATCTATGTCCCAGATAAGGTTGCAGACACTGGAGTCTTGCAACCACCCCTGCCTCTACCTTGGGTGAGACTTCATCTTCTTCAGAGGTGTTGCCGAAAGGGTCGGTAGTTATGGTTTTGTTGGTGCGCTGTTGTAGCGTTGAACCATGGGTCTTCCCCTGTGCCAACAAATGGTTTTGTTGCCAGGACCAGAAACTTTGATTGCTGGGAACTGAGGAAAAAGAAGCTTTGTGCAAAGACCTGACCTGAAACTGTGATTGATGGGAACTGAGGAAAAATAATATTTGTGCAAATACCTCACTTGAAATTGTGAGAGCTCTGTGCGTAGATATGTCACTCTAGTGCACTGTATTCTACTTGATTTGTGAAGCTCTGTGCTAAATAAAGAAGTCCGATATGAAGAAAAGAGGTAAGATCTAAATGCTTTGTGCTCTGATAAACGTAAGAATAGTGAAAAGTTTTAAGATCTGGAAGCTTTGTGCTCTACTGAAGATAAGATTAGTGGAAATGTTTGTTTCTAAAGTATGTATCTAGGTATGTTTGATAAGATTTATCCTCACTTGAAAACTAGGGCACTGATAGAAGAAAGAATATTTGATATGAGTAGATCTGATAAGCATAGTGAAAGATATGTTATACCTATGCATAGAAAGAATGTTTGGACTAAAAAATGGATGTAGGATCATAGAAATAATATTTTGCAGGTTAGCTACCATGATCCTAGTGCACAGTACAAGAAAGGCCGGGGATCATTTAAGAGAAAAAGAGAATTAACCCTTTGTAACAGTTGCAGAAGACCGGGACATCTGGCTAAGGAATTCCTTGGAAAGAGACCTAGTTTCC
This sequence comes from Picea mariana, assembly GCA_032191745.1. NCBI lineage: Eukaryota > Viridiplantae > Streptophyta > Pinopsida > Pinales > Pinaceae > Picea > Picea mariana. The sequence goes on from JASDQU010817684.1 coordinate 2,697, forward strand.
TCTGTTGCAAAGCTATGGACCATGAAGTATTGGATTGCCCTGGAATGATTGCTAAGGTTGAAAGAATGAATATGAACCAAGAAAACCCTAAGGCGGATCCAGAAACTGAGATTATGACAGAACCCCAGAAAGGATCAGAGAAAGTATTACTACATATGAAAGGAACCCTGAATGACCACCGACATGTCAGATTATCAGAGATCTTTAAAGAAAAATAGTACATTGAAATATGAATAGGAGACTTCAACATTGACTGTGTTCTGGATGAGGAAACATAGGTGAATATCATGACACAAAGAAATTGGGAAGCTATAGGAAATCCTGCTATGATCCCTTCATTAGGAGGAATAGGATTATTCAGAGGAAAGATGATAACCCAATGTGGAAGACTTACCAGGATATCTATGAGTTCTCATGGAACTTCGACCGAGGAAGAATTTGAAGTTGTTAAATTTATTGAGAACAACACTCCATTTGCTATGTTATTAGGAAAACCGTGGATTGAAAAAGATCAGGCCAGAAGGAAAGAAGAAGAAGTCTTAGAGAAAAAGAAGCAAGAATTGAAATATTTCATGACTAGGAGGATTGCACACTTGATTGAAGAACATGAGAATCAGGTGAAGCTATTTCAAACCAGAGATTTGGATGTCAAAGTTGGAAGAACATTAGAAGACCTACAAAATATTGAAGTACCTATCCCAAGTACAGACAAAGTATTACCCTTGATTTCTAGGAAGGAATCTCACCAGCGTGAAGTTACTATGCCAAAAGAAGATAAGAACCAGAATGGAAAAAGAATCCTGAGACGAAGCTCACTGAAAAGAAGGCTAGAAAACTAAGTAAGAAGAGAGCTAAGATTGAAAAGTTACAGAAGGTTCCTAAGGGAACTTTGTAGAAGGAAAATTTGCCAAATTGAAGCTTCGTCGGAATATTAGAACAATGTCAAATGACACTTCACCATGGCGAAGCAATATAGCCATTAGAGATAGTATAACCTTTCGAGCGACGACCCGAATGGGTAGAAAGGCATTTATGGTCAGAAATTTCACCACCAGACCATTGGGACCATGCCATAATGGACATAACTGAGTTAATGAAGGCTTTGCACCCGTTGCAAGAGATCCGTTATCGAGTTATCTATTTATCCCGTCGTGCCCCGCAACGAGAAAATTTTTTCCAATCATGACTATTAGAGCTCAAAACATAGTTGATTTCACACAGTGAACACCACGTTAGTGCCATCTATTCCGTTGCATCGAACAGTTACTCTTCGAACTCGAGACATTCAACCATAAGCGTGCATGTCGGACAAGCTTCGCGCTACAGAGAAAATTTTCGAATAAGTTCTTATTGAACTAATGAATGAAAGAGTAATGTTTGAAAGAGAGATGTCTGCAAGTATTCAAGAATCATCGATGAGAGGACTGCAAGCCTCTTCGTCGACTGCTCATGGAGCTGGATCATCCCGACTATCAGCAGAAAATAGAACTAAACATAGAGATGACCTAGCCAATGCGAAGCTGATCCTATCCATATTGCCCGATTACATCCCACCTCTGGCCGGGGCAGTGAGTCGAGATAGTGTGCCAAGAGAATTTGAGTACACCATGATTACTGCATACCTCCTGAAGGGGATACACGTTGTTTGCGCACAAAAAAATAAGATCACAACGTTGAATTTCAGTGACTTCAACCTCAGAGATCGCAAAAATTATAGTATGCTTGCCCTGTATAAGTATCTAACCAAGACGAAGGGGAAGAACTCAAAGATAATCCCTCAGCCGTGGATGATGAACCTTGCGTAGTCCACTCTGTTAAATGTCATGAAGATCCCACACTTCGGAAGGCACCAGGAAGTGAATGCTCATGTCAAGTTATTTATTTATGTTACGATGGCGACTACCTATGGATAGACCACCAGATTACAATCAACCCGATGTTGATCCATAGGATCACAGGCCTGATTATGCAAGGACTTGATCCATAGGAGTTTTATCCAGGAAAATCCACAGACCGCACACTAGCACAGAAGATCAAGGATATATATGGTGATTTCGAAAAGGGAACGCGAGGCTATAAGGTAGCTTCCATCCAGAATGGTGTAGTGCACCTCTCATATCAGTTAATTGCAGGAAAGTTAGTAAGGAAGAACATACCTACATAGGTCACATGAATTGTTTTTGACCTCGCGGGAAAGTGCGTAGAAAGTTTGCAAATGAACTAGATGAAGTACCTGGTGAATCAGTTAGAGCTAGACTGCCGTGAAGCCCAGGATCAGGGCTATGCATTCCATTTCAGTTGGCTCCTAATCCTTATCACCTTTGTTTCCTAGGAGATGCTGAAAGGTGCGACCTTCTCGAATATTGAACCATTAGAGCAACTTGCTGTGAAGTTCGTTACCCTTTGGTACTCAAGTGATATGAACAAATAGTGGTAGCCGAACGCTATTTTTCATACGTACTACCTTCAACTGAAGAGAGCTATAGAAGAAGAACCTCGCATGAATCTGAACACCTTACAGAGATTTCGACCTCTGATGAAGTTCTGCACAGATTGACACTTCATCTAGCTTACAATGCGAGCGAATGAACATAAGGAGCAACTGCAGTCATACTACAAGCTCACGGAAGAGGATCTTGAGGAGATCACTAAGGACTGGTCAGCATACCTCCTTATTCTAGACGACCCTACATAGATGTCCAACCTTGATAGCCCAGAAACCGTGCATGATACACCTGGACCCAGCAAAACCAAGAAGACCAAAGAGGCCCAAGAATTAAGAAGTGCTTCAGGAAAGACTGCTTCAGTGTCACTTGACCGAGGGGGTGATGAAAAAGCAGAAATAAATGGTACATGAGTCGAACAGAAGCAAGGTGAAGTAACACCGCCGAGATACGAGACCGATCCCTTGAATAAGAGGAAGGTTTCTCCTCTAGACCTTCATCCCATAAGAAATCGAGAGCCACCATGACTAATATGAAGACCATGCTTACTACTGATGACTTCAACTTCATCATAGCTTCCCTTAATGACGCTTCGCTAGAAATCGTGGAGAAACAAGAAGCTAAGCAGGAGGAAATGTATGATAGAATTAAGGTCAAGTTTCGAGGGGTATAATAGGCCCTTCAGTTTAGCCGCACAGTGTCCACTGCGCCTCTACCATCAGAAGAACCAGAGTTGGGGGATGAGCCAGCCCAACTCTGCTGATTAGCTGATGCGGTTGAAGCTCATCTTTGTCACGCAAAAGAAGAAGCCGAACAAGCTACCTAGAACTCGAATCAAGTACAAGGTGACATTATAGAACAATGCATAATTGCAGAACATGAGAAGGTTGATCTCCAAGCCAAGTTTAAAGAGGATAAAGCACAAATGCAATAAGAGAAAGAACTGTTGCTCATAGAACAGCTCGAAGTAAAAGAAGTAGTAAACATAGCCCTCTTCTCTGTGACAGGCTTAGATCTACAGGCTAAAGACCGAGTCACACACCAAGTAGAGAAGCTCACAGAAGCTGTCCAGCAGCTACAACAATGAGTAACAGATTTAGAGATCCGCACTATACTTGACACCCCGCAGGATGTAAGGGACAAAAGGGAAGCAACTGCTCGAAGCGCAGTTGAAGTAATAAAATTCGTTGCCTTGGAATGCAAGAAACTGAGTGATTGCAGTGCCCAAACGTATGAAAAACTCACTGAGGATATAGAACTGAAGGGACTAAAGTCACAACTCCAGGAAGCGAAGTATCAAGCAGAGACAATACAGGCCCAGTTGAAGCCCCTGTTAGCCATGGAAAGAATGAAGTGATCCCAAGAGAAACGCACTACCCAACAACAGGTCCATACTATTCATAGTAGATTTATGAAAGTAACTTAGAGGCTCCAACTTGTACAGGATGAGGCTTACCAATTGTTCACAAAAATCAAAGGTCGAGGAGTTGGAGCAAATTGTCACTACAGCTGAACATCGCCTCAAAGGACCTGGCCAACGAAGCAGTCATACAAGAGTTCACTGAACAAGAGGCTGTATCACAACAACAAGTCGAAGAAGCTCGAGCTAAGTTCAAGGATTTTGAAGCAAGACTAGTCAGATCAGAGTGACTCGGGATGAGTCACAGGTGAGTGTTGGGGGCCTATTGGCCCTTGACCAAGTTTTGAGGATTCTTGGTCATGTTTGACCTAATTTTGGGACTTTGACAGGATGTCGAAGACGGATTTCAAGACAAAGTGGAGATCGTGGGATCTCGACCCCTTTTAGGGCCCTTTTTGGGATTTGGGATTATGTAACGAGTATGGGAATGTTGGCCCATGGGTTTACCCATGCTTAGGCCTATTTTGTATGTATAAATAGAAAGCTAAGCAATGTAAGAAGTAGTTGTTGCAATTTGGCTGAGTGCTAGGGTTGGATTTGTGTGATCAAGAATTGTAAGGATTTGTGCATAGTGTGTGAGACTTGTAGAGCTAAGTGCAAGTCATTGTAAGGGGTTGTGGCAAGCTACGTGCTTAGATCTACTTGGGGAAGGAGGATCTAGCGAGCTGCACAGATCTCCTGTCCTCTGTGGAGTAGGTTTTTTGAGGCTCTGTGCATGTAACCTATTGAAGAAGCTAGTAAAGAAGAGAAGAGTTGGTGGACGTAGCCCCAAGGTGGGGGTGAACCACGTATATGTCATGTTGCTCTACTTTGTGCAATGTGTTGATGTGATTATATGTTAATGTGCTTAGTGGTTTAATATAGATGAATGATCTGTCGATGCTTAGTGCTTAATAATATGGATGGATGTTAGATATGATTGATATACATGTGCTTAGTGTTGAATCCGTTAAGACCTGATATGTTTCATCATGCTAAGTGCTGTTAGATGCTAGATCTGGTTGAATACTGCGTTGTGTTGTAATTAGGGTTTAACTGCGCTCTAACTAAGAACTGAATATTGATAAATATAACTGCTGAGTTCTCTATTAAGTGATTAGAATCACATATCTATGTCTTAGCTAAGGTTGCAGACACTGAAGTTATGCAACCACCCTTGCCTCTACCTTGGGTGAGACTTCATCTTCTTCGCAGATGTTGTCAAAAGGGCCGGTAGTTATGGTTTTGTTGGTGTGATATTGTAGCATTGAACCCTGGGCCTGCCCCTGTGCCAACAATTTCCATCATTGTAATCTTCCTCATTAGTCATGCGTTTTGAATGGTGATTAGACACCACTAGATTAGCTTGGAGGGAATATCATCGAGCCCCTCTTGTATAAATCCTTGTATTGTATGCCCAAAAGAAGAGGCTGGAGTTGATGAAAGATCATTGGAGCCAAGAAGAGAATTGAGAACCGAGACTCAGTCATAGTCTGAACTCTCAAATTGTAATGAACATTCCACCATTGATATAAAGGACAGATTTTTCTGTTTGTCAATTTCTGTGTAATGGATGTTTAGTTTTGAATGTCATTCATATGCATTCATACTATAGATGTATGTTAGAAATCATCTGTAGGGATAGGGATATAATCCTCTATTTGTGAGTGTGTTGAATTAGTTATGGTTCTTTAGGGTAAGTGCAAGGAGTGCGCGACATAGATTTGAAACTCTATGAGCCAACACAAGGAGTGTGTGTCTGAACTCATTCGAGTCAGAGGAGAAAGTGCTAGGAGGGAACCCTAGAATAATTCACAGACTCCAGGGATAATTTCAAGGTTGTTGAATACCTTGGAAATAAAGTATACACTGGAGTAAGCATAGCACAGAGTTGCTAAAGACTCTATCGGACTCTGCCAGGAGGGAATTGAGAAAGTGCGATTGTGCATAGAACCAACACATTCTAGAGTGTTGGAAATAATGAGAAAACCCCAAGGTTGGTGAACACTCTGAGGAAGGAAGGCTTTGCAAGTGTGCATTGAGCAGGGAAAAGGAGTTTCCTTAGAAACCTGAAAGAGTTTCAGGAAGAAGTCATTTGAAGGCTTAAACAAGCGTTAGGAGTGCGCCAAGGAAAAATTAAGTTCACCTTAAAATATCAAGAGGAAAAGCGTCAAGTTTCTAGGAGGGCACTAGAAGGTCCATGGGAGGACATAGTAGAGCCAAGAACCTTCAAGGGTTGGGCTAAGCACAAGATCAAGAGAAACAACATTGTCACGCGTAGAATTCCTGCAAGGGGTGCAGAAAAGAGCTGAGAACAATATAAGTCCTGATAGAAAAAGTTCTAAGTGTGAGGAAGGAGGAAGGACTCACCAAAGTCCCAAAGGAAAGAAAAATCACCCATCATCAAGAGGAAGACAGGTGGTGGAATATCTGGAGATCTGGGAGTTAGAGCTCTGGGAGGTTTTCCAAGAGAAAACATAAATATTCGTGAAGTCACGGAGAGCGGTATGAATCCAGACTGTTGGATTTGGAAGGGATGCATGGAAGGGATCCACATAGTTCATAGGAGTAACACTCTAGGAGATATTAGAGGAGGACAACGAAATAATATCAAAGGCCAAAGTACGAATAGACCACAACCATGGATCAAAGGAAAGAATGTGAACCATTGATCCTCGTGCCAATTGAGTTCGCCAATTCGGAGTTCGAGAACATAGGAGTTGGTTGTTGTGTTGAAAAATCGAAGCTCGAAGAACTTTTTGTGGTTTAGCCTCGGGACACAGCTTGAGGTCATATGATAGAAAGGGCCTAGCACATAAGACTAGTTCCACCATCACTTTATTCATAGGGCCAAGAAGAGAGTCGTGAGGTTAGAAAAGGACCCGCACTTTGGAGAAAGAGGTACCTGTGATAAATCACATTGGGTTCCAACAGGCAGCTGAAGGGTCAATTCGACTTAGGTGTTTGAACGATCCTAGACCGAGAGGTCACACAAGCCCAGTGGGGGGGGGGTTTGTGCCAGAGTGGCATCAAAGCCACATAATTGATTTCTATAGGAAAAAGAGGCAGAGTGAGATGCTCTATAGAGATTGTTGCAAGGTGCGTAGAAGATGATAAACAACCAGGTAGGTTGCAGGTGAAGAAATATGGTTACTGAAGACCATAAGTGCGGTCGAGGAGAAGACTAAACACAGAGAAGAAAAGCGGAAATGGAAAAGGAGCTCAGTGAAATCCGAGCAAATATGGATAAGCTAGCATTTAAGATGCGACAGGAGGAAAAAGTGCACTAGAGATATGAGTGGCCTTTGAAAAGGACAACCAAGTGGCATGTTTGAAAGTTGTTGGCCAGGGGGTAGCAACAGGTGTTAAATAGGTGGTTGAGATATGCTGAAAACCTTAATGGCGAGGGAAAGAGATCTGATAGAGGTCTCGTATATTTCTAGGTGGGAAATGAGAAGGGATCAATTGATCTCGTAAACTACCAGGAGGGCAGAGGAGACATCCTGATTTTCCACGTGGGAAAGTTAGAAGAGATGAGCTCAACTGAGAGTTCATGTTAGCAAGGGGTGTTGACCGATGAAGAAGAGGTGGAAGAAAGGAATCATCCATATGAAGATGCATGCGGAGCTGCAAGTCATGTGAATGAAGATGATGGGAAGTTAAATACTTTCACCACCAAGGAGAAAGATCAGAAGAGAGTTCTAGTCATTGGAGGAGTCAATATATTTCTGCCAAGCATCCAAGGAGAATCTAGCATATTTGTTGCATACGTAGAAACAAAAGGACAACAAGCTGAGACTGTCATGGAGGAGAAGGAGAAGGTACTGAAGTCTGCCTTGATGGAAGAGGAGCACCCGACTAGATTACTCGCTCAGTGGGATATGGAGTTGAAGGTGCTGGAGGATTGGCTGGAAAGTCTGGAACCAGAAGTTGGTTTCCATGAGATAGCCATGTCATAAGAGACATGCCAACATGAGTTGCAACTGGAGGAAGTTGGAATGGAAGAAATCGAAGAATTGACAGGAGTTAGTATGTTAGAGGAGGTAGTTGAACAACAGTTCAATAGGGAACTTGCAGAATTGGAGTCTGCAGTGGAGTGGCCAGTCAATGTCACAAGAGATGAAAACAACATGGGAGATCTGGATGAGCTACCCTCAGAGGAACATGAGGAGTTGCAGCTGAGCAGACTGCACAAGGAGAACCAACCGATGAAGCAACTGAAAGAGGTGATACAGGAGATAAGGGAGTTGATGTTGAAGTCAAATGAAGAAGCTGTCAGTAAGGAGAAGCTGGACAAAAGAGAACCTTTACAAGCAACAAGGAAGATGTAGAAGCAACAACAGTGAAGCAGAGGAGAAGGAGGACAACTCCGGGTGAAAGTTTGGGATCCAGGAGGATTTCAACAGAGATAGGAAGCTCATGAGCAGGAGATCATGAATTTTTGTAACCATCGAGTATGATGTAGGATCATTGCTCCACCTCAGCATGTGCCAACTGGTGATCATGTTGGTGCACATTCAAGGAAGGGAGAGGCTCCGCCCTATAATTTTTCCTTCGAAAGTTTAAAATGTAATTAAGGAAATTAATGATGTCAGGCTTGAAGAGCCGAGTTGTGCCTTCGTACAAGCAATAGATGAGGTCGCCTTAAGTGGCTGATGGTAGGAGGGATCTGCATTCGATTCAGATCAGATTTCCATCATTGTAATATGCCTCGTTAGTTAGGCATTTTGAATGGTTATTAAACACCACTATATTAGCTTGGAGGGAAGATCATCGAGCCCCTCTTGTATAAATCCTTGTATTGTATGCCTAAAAGAAGAGGTTGGAGTTGATGAAAGATCATTGTAGCCAAGAAGAGAATTGAGAACTGAGACTCAGTCATAGTCTAGACTCACATATTGTAATGAACATTCCACCATTAATAGAAAGGAACAGATTTTCCTGTTTCTCAATTTCTGTGTAATGGATTTTTAGTTTTGAATGCCATTCATATGCATTCATACTATAGATGTATTCTAGAAATCGTCTGTAGGGATAGGGATAGAATCCTCTATCTGTGATTTTGTTGAATTAGTTTGAGTTCTTTAGGCTAAGTGAAAGGAGTGTGCGACATATATTTGAAACTCTGTGAGCCAACACAGGGAGTGCGTGTCTGAACTCATTCAAGTCAGAGGAGAAAGTGCTAGGAGGGAACCCCAGAATAATTCACAGATTCAAGGGAGAATTTCAAGGTTGCTGAATACCTTGGAAAGAAAGTCTGCACTTGAGTAAGCATAACTCAGAGTTGCTGAAGACTTTTTTGGACTCTGCTAGGAGGGAATTGAGCAAGTGTGAGTGCACATAGAACCAACACATTCTGGAGTGTTGGAAATATTGAGAAAATCCCAGGGTTGCTGAACACTTTGAGGAAGGAAGGATTTGCAAGTGTGCATTGAGCAGGGCAAAATATTTTCCTTAGAAACCTGAAAGAGTTTCAGGAAGAATCCATCTGAAGGCTTAAAAGAGTGCAAGGAGTGCACTAAGGAAGAAGTAAGTTCACCTTACAAGCTTGAGAGGAAAAGTGTCAAGCTTCTAGGAATGCACTAGAAGGTCCACGGGAGGACATAGTAGAGACAAGAACCTTCAAGGGTTGGGCTGAGCACACGATTAGCAGAAACAACATTGTCGCACGCATAATTCCTACAAGGGGGCAGAAAAGAGCCGAGAACAATCTAAGTCCTGATAGAAAAAAGTGTTAAGTGTGAGCAAGGAGGAAGGACTCACTGAAGTCCCGAAGGAAAGAAAAATATCCCATCTTCAGGAGGAAGACAGGTGGAAAAATATTTGGAGATCCGGGAGTTAGAGCTCCAGGAGGTTTGCCAAGAGAAAACATAAATCTCCACGAAGTCACAAAGAGCGGTTTGAATCCAGACCGTTGGATCTGGAAGGGACGCGTGGAAGGGATATGCATAGTTCAAATGAGTATCACTTTGGGAGATATCAGAGGAGGGAAATGAAAGACTCCCGAAGTCCGGAGTCTGAATAGACCACAACTGTGGATATAAGGAAAGAACGAGGACCATTGACCCTCTTGTCAATTGAGTTCTCTCATTCGGAGTTTGGGAACATAGGAGTTGGTTTATGTGTTGAAAACCCAAAGTCCGAAGCGCTTTTTGTGGTTTATCCTTGGGACACAACCCGAGGTCATATGATAGAAAGGGCCTAGCACAGAGGACTAGTTCCTCCATCACTTTATTTAAAGGGCCAAGAAGAGAGTCGCCAGGTTATAAACAGACCCACACTTTGGAGAAAGAGGGACTTGTGATAAATCGCATTTGGTTCCAGAAGGGAGCCGAAGAGTCAATTCGACTTAGGTGTTTGAACGGTCCTAGACCGAGAGGTCATGCAACCCTAGTGGGGGAGGGTTTGCGCCAGCCACCAAGAGCCACTACCCTGGTGTGGTGAACAGATGAATAGTAGTGTCATACCGCTACATGCCCATGGACCTAATAAGCTAGCTCATGATGAGACCCCCTATCCACCAACTAGGTATTGAGTTTTATCTTTCTTATGGGTCCCTTCTTTTCTTGCTGAGAATCCTTATGTTTATTTCTTGGGGATCCCTGGGTGAAGCATCTCAAGGTTTGATATTTGGATTTTAACTTTTTCTAGCTACTTTTACCCTTAGGGCCTTTAGCCCCTTCTTCCCACAAGGCAAGGTACAACCCTAACTAGATTTATAAACTTAGTGCCTGAACCAATGTAGGGGATAGATGAGAGGGAAGATGATGAAAAGTGATAAGTATGGAAGGAATGAACGAAGACCTTTCATAAACCCACCTAGTGGTAACTCACTCCTAAGGGAACCAACTTGCTAGGGCATTCTTTCACCCCTCCCAGGTATGGACAAGTCAAAAGGTATAAAGTCCAAACAAATGTCATGAAGAAAATGAGAATAAAATGCACATATTCAAATGTTTTGAGAATCAAAGTGACACATACAATGATACCCGTACTCATTGCCTCATGGAGAAAGACCCACTGCTACTTTAGAACTAGGCCAATGTCATGGATGTTGCTACTGCTGACAGAATGGAGGCGTTGTGAGAAGAAGGATGGGCCCTCCAGGGCTAGGCTCAAGTCAATCTGGCTCTAGGTACTCCATGTCTAGGACCTGCGAGCCTCAAGACATAATCTCCTTAGTTATCCCTAGGATAGGGGATAATAGGTCTCTTACTGTTTGAGAAGTGTTTCATCACTCTCAAGATCCTAAGGAAAGACTTATGATGCTTTTTCTAGGAAACCTCTGAGCCTAATGGCCCATTCTTCCCATGAAATGAGGTACATGCTCTTCTTGGGTCAATAATCTCGAAAACCTAAAATATGGAGAAACGAAAGGGAAGAAGTGATGGAAGGTGGAAAATATGAGGGGGAAAGGTATGATGACCCTCCTAGGAAACCCCCAAATAACAACCATTTTCTTAAGGGTGGCCACTTACTAAATAACCATGACACTCACCAAGGTGAAAATAGGGAAAAAAACATAATTTCCAAGAAAATGTTTTCAAAATCAAGAACAGATCCTTAGCAACATGTTCGAATGCCCCAACTATTAAAATGACACTTACCACATGGACACCAGACTTGTTACTTCATGAAGCAAGAATTGTTTTCCTCTATGGGCCAAGCTGGGTGTGGTGGATGGTACTGCCATCAACGGATGATGATGTGTGGTATGATAGCAGCCCCTGCCAGCCCATGATGCCTCTCGGTACTCCATGTATGTAACCTATGGGCCTTGAGACATCATCTCCTTATTTGTCCCTAGAAATGGGGGATAACGAGGTCAAACAAGAAAGGAAACCCTTGCTCCACCAGAGTTTGACATAACATAATAGAAATAATATTAAAAAGAGTCTACGAACCTTATGAAGGAGTAAATGGTTCCACTAGATTCGGAACTAACCTTGTTTCCCCACTACCTATTGCTAGACCAAGAGCCAAGAAGAAAAATATGATTGAAGAGGAAGGTTTGATGGAGTCTATCCATAATTTTATTAGGGCTTGTGTTAGGATATTGGATAGTGAGCACCTTTGTCAGAGGTTGTGGACTGCTCTTAATTAGCTCATTGAAGGAGGTGAGGAAGATATTAACACCCCTCTCCTCTACAGACACACCCACAAGGTGAGGAGTAAGAAGAAGAAACATACTAGTTGGGAGTTCAAATAACTATAAATATTTCATCAAAAAAACATAAGGTGTCAAAATCTATTTCCCCAAGATATCCATCTATAACAACAATTCAAAAATATTTATTTATTTATTATCAAATAACCATATTTAGTCTTTAAATCTACAATCATTTAGTTTCAACATGAAAACTATACACTTAACCAATTATCAAAAAGAGTTACTTTGTATGGTAAAATCTAGGCCAACCTTATTTCTTTCTCTTTCGAGAGTCCATTAAACAAGATTAAGGAGTTTTGGATGTTCACTTCCATTCTAGTAGCCTTGATGCATTAAAGTTCCAAGATCTCTTTATATTTTTTATCCTCACTTGAGGAACCATTATAAAACAAAATCAATCATCAACAAATAGTAAATGAGACAAAGCTAGGGTTATCCCCAGTTCAATATCCTTAAGAACTTTTATTCTTTTGTATTAATTTATAACCCTACTTAAACCTTTATTTAATAAGAGAAATAGTAATGAAGACAAAGGACAATAACCCTCCCTAAGATCCTTGGAAGGAACAAAAAAATGAGGTGGAACGATTTATTGGTGCGTCTAAAGGAACTGAAGGAAAACAACTAGTGGTCCAATTCACAAACTTGAGGCTCATTCAAATGTGGATGAGCATCAACATCCTATACAATCAAAACACCTTGTCATATGCATTGGGCAGGTCCAACATAAGGACCATGGCATAAAACTTCTTAATTTTGGTCACATGAATCCTTTCTTGCGGAACCCCAAAAACATCATGTATCCACCTATCATGTAAAAACATGGAGATATTATTGAGTGATTGATTAAGAGAATACCATATTTAGCCTATTTTCTATGATTTTGAAAATAATTTTGTAAGTTGAATTACATAAAGTGATTGGCCCAAAATCCTAAAAGGTGGAAGGGTCATCATTTTTTGGTATGAGTGCTATGAAAATAGAGTTGAAAGAACACAATACTAATGGGCCCCATAAATGTCATATTTTTATATTTTCTTTTCCCTATTCCTAATCCCTTTTCACTTACCTATGACCTTGTATTAGTTTGTTTTAATGTTTATGCACGGGATTTAGACCCAAAGTGTTTTCCATTACATTTCCTTAGTGTTTTGTATGAATTATGGTTAAATATTATAGAAATAACATATTTTGAATTTATCTTTGAAAAATGGGTTAGTCTATTGATTGTTGCATAACTTGTTGTCGTCGTTGTTACTCCTACAACAAAAAATTTATGAAGTGGATACTTGATATTTTTAATATGAGGCATCATTATGTGAACATAAGCATATCCTCAAAATATCTCAACAACCCAGATCACACTTTTTGAGAAATCGACATTTTATTATTCGTTGCAACACTAAAAGCTGCAACACCCATGTAGCAACAAACAATTTTTGTAGCAGCAAGATCTAGCCACATAAATCAACAAGTAAACCACCCAACAATTAGCCAACAACCAATTAATCAATAACCAATGTTTACAAGTGAATTTCAACAGTAGATTAGTGAACAAAGAATGAAAGAAGATGAGTTTCATGCAACTCTAATGGCTGTAGCATTAATTTGTGACAACAAAGAGAACTACCAGGCTAATCAAGATGCCTCTAGGGAATAATAAAGCTTATAACATAGAGAATCAATTCCAACTTGAACAATTGCAATACCTAAAAAATTCATGCATACCAATGCAATGATTTTATATCTCCAATGAAAGTAGATTAGTGCCTTTATCAATTGGGTTAATGGAGTCTCTTGTGTAAGATACAATTGTGTTACTTCTCTATGGGTGTAAGCCTTTTTACTCCCTAGAGAAAACTAAAATACCAAGGTAAATCTAGGAGGGTGTAAGCCTTTTTACTCCTCCCATAAACCTTTGAAAAATAGCTTATTCAATGATAACAATGATAGATCTTGGTGGAGGGTGTATTCCCTTATACTCCTCCAAGAGTTTAACAAACTAACCTTTTAACCAAGAAAGGAACAACATAAAGCATAAATTATTTACCTAGTCCAAGAGATAGTTAGGTAAACCCTTCATTTCCAAGAATATTCCATCACAAGATCAAGAACAAAGCATCCAAGAGATAGTGCCTAGCGTATTCCTCCAATAGATGAATAATAGCATCCACAAGACAATCAAGAGAGAGATAGTGTGAATTTCTCAAGTAGGGAAAAAATTTCAGCCATACAATATGTAATTCTCAAGAGTGATATGTTCGAATGATAAAGGGCTGACCTCTATTTATATGTGGTCACCTAACACCTTTGTCCACAATTCAAAAAGTCAACATTAAATTAGGGAGGCCAACCTCCTCCTTTTGTCTTTTTACAACTTAAAATTAAAATTTACAAATGAAGAAAACCCTAAACGATGATATCATACCACTTAGAGGTGATGTTTTGGCATAATGAGTGAGGTTTTGAGGTTCTTTGAGGGGGATGTTGGGCCTCCAAAGGCCATATCTTCATGTGCAAGGGTATTCCTTCATCTAGATGTGCCAATTCTTCATCAAATCATCCAACACCACCAAACCCTATCCCTCCAAGTATGTCATCATGCCCTACGAGATGACGTTTTGAGCCTCTAAGGCCAAATGTTGGGAAAATGGGGGCTAGTCTCCTCCAATGTGTCCTCTCATGCCTCTAAAGGAAACATTCATCATCCATGTGTCCAAAGAGAAGGGAGCACATCATCCAACTTGTGGGATTTGTGACCCAAATGACAGTCTAAGTGACTTAATGCCTTCACGATCAAACTTTCACCTATCATGGTCCTGCAAAGACAAACAAGTACGCCCTCCAAGGGCCCACAAGTCATAATATCATTAAGTAATCCATATCTAATAAAATAACCACCCGACCATGTGCATAAAATCTCCTCTTTTCAAAATAAAGAAATGCTTAAATACGTTATACAATTTTCCAAATTTAGATATGGGAGGGATGTCATAGTGCTCTATTGGGTGAACCAAATCCCCAGGTCAGGGATGTTCCCAAGGGGAATAATTTCTAAGTCATGTTGTGAATGTGAGGTGGATGGGGTTAGACTTCTAGGTATGGGGTTTCATGACATACAATGGTTCATATTGTCTCATTTACGGGCACCTTTGTTGAGGGCTAGCCACATCCTTTTCCTCTTTTTGTTTTTAAGGCATGTTTTTCCAAGCCCTTTTATTAGTGATTTATTTTGCATGTGTCACCAATTTGAAGACAATAAGGGGGACTAAAAAGGAAATGCATAGCCCACAAATACTCTACCTTGGAAAGTGTTATTGATTAGTTGATTATTAATTTATGGGTCCCTTAATTTTTTGAGAAGTGTTTCATTGCTCTCGGAATCCCAGGGCAAGCCTTATGATATTTTTTCTAGGACACCTCCGAGCCTAATGTCCCCTTATTCCAATGAAATGAGGTATAAGCCCTTCTTGGGTCAATAATCTTGAAAACATAAAATATGGAGAAATGAAAGGGAAGAAAAGATGGAAGGTGGAAAATATGAGTGTGAATGGTAGGATGACCCTTCTAGGAAACCCTCTAGTAACAAACCTTTCCCTAAGGGTGGCCACTTACTAGGGAACCATGAAACTCACCAAGGTGAAAATAGGGCAAAAAGAATAATTTCCAAGAAAACTTTTTCAAAATCAATAAAGGTTCTTTAGCAACATGTTCAAATGATCCAAATATTAAGTTGACACTTACCATGACACCATACTTGTTACCTCATGAAGCAGGACTTGTTATCCTCTATGGGCCAAGCTGGGTGTGGTGGATGGTGCTGCCGTCAACAAATGGTGATGTGTGGTGTGATAGGGGCCTCTTCCAACTCATGATGCCTCTCTATACTCCTTGTATGCAACTTATGGGCCTCGAGACATCATCTCCTTATTTATCCCTAGAAATGGGGGGTAACAGGATCAAACAAGAAAGACAACCCTTGCTCCACTAGAGTTTGACATAAAAAAATAGAAATAATATTAAAAAGAGTCTATGAACCTTATGAAGGAGTAGTTGGTTCCACTATATTGGGAACTAACCTTGTTTCCCCACTACCTATTGCTAGACCAAGAGAAAATAAGAAAACAATGACTGCAGAGGAAGGTTTGATGGAGTCTATCCATAATTTTATTAGGGCTTGTGTTAGGATATTGGATAGTGAACACCTTTTTCAAGGGTTGTGGAATGCTATTAAGTAGCTCATTGAAGAAGGTGACAAAGAGATTAACACCCCTCTCCTCTATAGACACACCCACAAGGTGAGGAGTAAGAAGAAGAAACATACTAGTTGGGAGTTCAACTAACTATAAATATTTCATCAGAAAAACACAAGGTGTCAAAATATAATTCCCCAAGATATCCATCTATAACAACAATTCAAAAATATTTATTTATTTATTATCAAACAACCATATTTAGACTCTAAACCTATAATCATTTAGTTTCAATATGAAAACTATACACTTTGACCCATTATCAAAAAGAGTTAGTTTGTATGGTAAAATCTAGGCCAACCTTATTTCTTTCTCTTTTGAGAGTCCATTAAACAAAATTAAGGATTTTTGGATGTTCACTTCCATTCTAGTAGTCTTGATGCATTAAAGATCTAATATTTATTTATATTTATTATCCTCACTTAAGGAACCATTATAAACAAAACCAATCTTTAACAAATAGTAAATGAGACAAAGCTAGGGTTCTCCCCAATTTAATATCCTTAAGAAATTGTATTCTTTTGTATTAATTTATAACCCTAATTAAACCTTTAGTTACAAAGAGAAATAATAATGAAGACAAAGGACAATAACCTTGCCGAAAGACCCCTGGAAGGAACAAAAAAAAGGAGGTGGAACTTTTTGGACAATTGGTTGTCATTGATGTTGTTGGACAATTGGTTGTCATTGATGTCAACAAGCAATGGTTGTCATTGATGTAAGCAAATGTGATGGGTGTATTTGGAGAAGTCTCCAAGGTGGGTCCCTTATGGAATATCTCTAATCCTGGCATTCATGGGAAGATGCTTTGAAGAAGTCTACAAGAAACCTATAGGTGTGGTCATGAAACCCGAAGTTGTGTGAGGAATAAGAATATGAAGGACAATATAAATGCAAGTTACACACTTATAGATGGATAATCCTCATCATGTCATTTCTAGCGGTAGGTGGAACGCCATTGAGTTCCTCACGATTTAGGTGTTATGCGGTCATGAAGTTGAAATCTCCAAAGATAGGTTAAGAAGCCCCTAATTTGTTGCAAGTCATTAATGAAAGGGTAAAGTGGTTGTAACAAGAAAGTTCAAGAAGCCTTAAAGTCAAGGAAAGAGGTTACTTAGAAAAAGTATATATACACCTCAAGAAGTCACTCATAAGTACATTCACACACACATTCTATTGAATATCTTCTATGTGAGTAAGTGATTCATATCTGATGTAACCAAGGAGATCTGAGGTGAATTTCAGAGGGAATATGAAGTAAAGAAGGGAATAATTCCAAGGGAGGATGAAGTCTTGTGATGATGTGTTCTAAGGTATGTTATTTCAAGGTCATCTTACCATTTTCAATATAACGTTTTGTCTAGAATGATTCAGATAGAAAAAATTGGAGGAAGTTTAGAATACATGTTAAGGTACATGTGATAGAAATTTAAGCTTCTTGGTCGTTGTATTTTTATAGATACACTCTGTTGAAGATAGGGTTTTTGGCTAGTCTTGAAACTAACCTCAAACAAGTGTTCCGACTAAAACAATCATAACTTATTCGTAGAGGACCCAAATTTTATGAGACCAATTTAAGTGGAAAGATAACCGTTTGTAGAATCTTGTATGCGAGTTTCAGAATCAGATATCAAATACTGAGCGTGTGGCATGCTGTACAAGTTCACTCTCCAGAATAGGCTAAAATTCAAGAAGGTTTTCCATTTTTGCTATAACTTCTGTTCTAAGAAGTTTTAGACACTAAAATTTTTAGGAGATGGAAGAAAGATATCATAGTATCAGTGGTTAAAATTTCAAACCTTTTTTCATTATAGGTATGGAGTTATGCTTGTTGAAATTTAGGGTTTGTGACTAATCCAAAACTAGTCCCATGAGACCGAGGTAAAGTTTTATGAAGATGCTATTCTCATATTGTTGAAGTTGAGGAAGAGCTACATGTCTGTAAACTTGTGTATCATGTTAGATATATTATCAGAGGTATGATCATGTGTTAGTTTTGAGGCTTATTCTTATGTTGTTATGGTACATGCTTGAGGCATGTGATGGTAGTGATTGTGCATGGTACACCTTAGTGATGGTATGTTACATTGTTAGAGGCACATCTTGGATACTTGGAATATGGTTTGCTGTATGGTATATGAGTGATATGGGACATGTTTGATGGTATCTC
Organism: Picea mariana; assembly: GCA_032191745.1. Classification (NCBI taxonomy): domain Eukaryota; kingdom Viridiplantae; phylum Streptophyta; class Pinopsida; order Pinales; family Pinaceae; genus Picea; species Picea mariana. Next base: position 21,133 of record JASDQU010817684.1, read on the forward strand.
TTGGTACATGGTTTATGGATGTTGGCACATGCTTGAGGCACATGGTTTGAGGTACATCTTGGTTATTTTTTGATGATGTGATGGTCATGCCTTTGGTATATTGTTGAGGCATTCATATATGTTTGAGGCACATATTTGGTGCATGGTGTGAGGAATATTATTGGTACATATATGAGGTGTGTGTCTTGGTGATATTGGTACTTGTTGGGGTTTGATACATGGTTTATGTACACAATATGGTACATGGTTGATGTACTTGGTATGGTACATGGTTGATGCATGGTATGGTACAAGTTGACGATTGATGTACATGGTTTGGTGATGGTTTTTGTATCCATGTGAGTGGATCTGGTTACAGTTAGTTGATGATGGTATATCAGTGACAAAGTGACAATGATTAATTGATGTGACAGAGTGACAATTATTGGTTGATGTGATAGAGTGACAACGATAGGTTGATGTGACAGGTTGGATGATTTGTTGATCATCGGTTACATGTTGATGTGACAGTGATAGGTTGGTTGATGTGACAATGGCAAGTTGTTTGATTTGACAATGATAGTGACAGGTTGATTGATGTGAACGTGATAGTGATAGGTTGATTGATGTGACAGTGATAATGACAGTGACAGGTTGATTGATTTGATAGTGACATTGACAGGTTAGTTGTGATAGTGACAGTGAGTCTACACTTATATTTCAGGGCGGTAGGATGGGGCAAGGAAAGGGGGTTGTAGCCTCCTTCTAGTTGGTGCTGGAGAATTCATTGAGTTGGTGCTTCCTTCAAGTTGGTGCCTTTAAATCAAGGGGTTGGTGCCTCCTTCCGATTGGTGTCAGAGAATTCAGGGACTTGTAGCTTCCTTTAGGTTGGTGCCTATAAATTAGGGGGTTATTTCCCCCTTTTAGTTGGTGCTGGAGAATTTGGAAGTTGATGATTCCTATGAATGTATTCTTGATATATATAAGAAAGCATTCCGTGGTTTTCCCCCATTTGGGTTTCCATGTAAATTCTGGTGTACTGTGTATTTGATGTGATATTGTTGAATGATACTGCTTTTGGTTATAAGATCATGATATATTGAATGCAATCATAAATTATATATTTCTAATAAATTTGAAGATTATATATTGTGATTGAAAGTGTTAAAAAGTGCTCATATTGATTCACCCCCCCTCTTAGTATTCCAACAATTGGTATTAGAGATGGTATTTCAAGAAAATAATCTAACCACTAGAAGGTAGATCATGGAGAGAATCAATATGTACAAGAATGGAATACCACAGTTTGGTGTACATAAATATTCATTTTGGAGTAGAAGGATGAAAACATGTGTACACGCACAGGTATTTGATGTTTGGCAATCAGTAGTAGAAAGATACAAAGAGCTTGCCACTCCCCCAACATATAACGATGGAAATAAACTTAGTCAAACAAATTGTAGGGATAAAAATGTTATCCTGAATGGTCTGGTTGATTCAGTATATGCCAAGGTTATGCATTTTGATTCTAAAAAGGATATTTGGGACAAACTTCAGAATGTTTATGAAGGAGATGATAAATTCAAGGCGGCCAAGCTTCAGACTTACATAGGTCAATTTGAATAGTTGAAAAAGGATGATGAAGACATTGCAACTTACTTTTTACAAGTTGATGAAAAAATGAATGCAATTAAAGGATTGGGAGAAGAAGTTGATGAATCTATGATTGTTCAAAAGGTACTAAGATCTCTTCCAATGATATCTGATCCTGTTATTTCAACACTAGAAGAAAGAGAAGATCTGGGTACGATAAACATGGATGAGCTACATGGACTATTTATGGCTTATTAAATGAGAACAAAACAATAAAATACATCCAATAAAGAAGCATCATTCAAAGCATCCAAGAAAACAAAGAAGAAGAAAAATACCAAGTCAAAGCCAAATTGCAGTTGTAGTGATGATTTAGATGAGGATGAAGAAATATCCAACTTCATAAGGAAGTTGAAGAAAGGAACCGAAAAGTACAAAGGCATGCTTCCCTTAAAATGCTTTAATTGTGGTAAAATTGGTCATTTTGAAAATAATTGTCCTTATGCTAAGAAGTCAGATAGTGATGAAGAAGAATATCCTAAGAAAGAAAATAAATATCAAAAGGGAATCATGAAAGGAGATAAAAGGAAAGTATTCAAGAAAAATCTCTACTCAAGAGAAGATAGTTCTTCATCTGATGAAGATGATTAAAGTGATAGTGACTCAAAGAGAGCACTCTTTATGGCTATAGAAAAGAGGAAAATAACTTCTGAAAGCGAAGAAGAAGGTGAAGTGGATCTTGAGGTAGAATTAATTAATGATTTAACAGAGCTGAAGAAAGAAAGGAAGAAAAACAAATCATTCAAAGAATAAATCATCTCCTTGAAAACCCAACTTGAAGAAGGAAAGAGAAAGGAACAAGTAATGCAGATCCAGATAATAAATAAAGAAAAAGAGTTCGAAAAGCTTGAAAAAAATTTGGGACATTGAGAGTTGAAGTTAACAAGCCCAACAAGAACTTGAAAAGTTCTCAAGTGTTAGAAAACATTCTCAACAGTCAAAGGCCATATAGTGACAAATCTGGACTAGGAATCAAGAATGTTCATTTTGAGGAAGGTTCAAGCTCCATGATGAAATAAACATAACAAAAGAGTTATGCAGAAGTTCTCAAAGGAAGGAATCATGGTCGACAAGAATAAAAAAAAATGAATACAAAATACCTTCTACATTCAGAAACAAAGAAGCTTCAATCATTGTGAAGGAAAAAACCAAAGATAAGATCATGATCAACCAAGGCAGGAATTCAGAAGGACTACACCACAAAGAATATCATTCACTCCCAGGTATGTAAGTTTCTTTTATGGACATTTCTTTACTTGTACTAACTTTGGACATAAAGCTGCAGATTACAGGGCTTATGGAAGAAATGTTCAAGCAAGAAATGCTTATGTGGCTCCACATAATATTAAGTGTTACAAATTCCACAACCATGGACACATAGCTTGAAATTGTAGAAGAGTGATAGAGCCTCCCATGAAGGAAAACACTGATGTTAGATATAGGAAGGTTTGGAGAAGAAATGAAAAACAAGAAGAGCAGGTAAATGAAAAACATGTCCCAGAGATCATACTCACAAGATTTAAAACAATGCAAGATCATAATGAATTCACAGGCAAGAGGAATGTGTCACAATTCAAGTAGAGGATGAAGATGAAGATGTTAAAATTCAAGAAGATGATGAAAGGATTGTCAGGATTCATGAAGAGGAAGAAGTCTCCACAAACGAAGAGGAATATTACTCCTCTTCAGAGTGAATACTTTTCTGAGCCATTTGACTTGGAGACTCCCAATAAAGAATATTGAAGAGGGGGAGTCTAAGAGGCAACTCTACAAATCAAAGAACTATCTTTCAAGCAGTCTGAAGTATTTGCTGAACTTGGGAAGGCAATTTCATAATAGTTTGACAACAAAAGTGTAGAATATGTTGTGATCAATTGCAACAGATGGGTCAACATTGTATTCAGGGCAGTTTATGACATATGGACATAGATGGATTCATGAGAGATTTGACAGGTCTAAATACATACATGACAGTGAATGAAATCATAATAACAATTGGACAAGTGAAACCAGGAAGGAAAGCCATAAAAGGCACAACAAAAGATCTATCATTAGAACAAGGTATGGTCATTGATGTGAACTTGACAAGTCATGAAGACTTGAATTCAAGTAACTTTGAATGATTTATATATATGTCAGTGAATTACAAGAGGAAGCACCAATGCACAAAGAACACCAGAAGAGAGGAAAGAAATCATATACAGGAAATCCCACATTGATCTACACGACGTCTTACAGAAAATTCAAGGAAGATAAATTGTCAGAGAAAGAGATCATAAGCATGAAGATAGGGGGAGTGCATGAAGTCAGAGAAATATTGTTCAGATAAGGTATATCGATAGGGGGAGTTACCCTTTTACCCATGATGTCAAAGGGGGGTAAAGAGAAAGATCAAAAGAGAAATATTTGAAACGTGAAGACAAGGGGAGAAACCCCAAGGGGAAATACCCTTTTCCATTGATGTCAAAGGGGGAGAGAAACATGAGGAGAGAAACATAAGAGGAGAATTGGTCACAAGTGGAGTATGAGCGTTGGAGTATAAGTGTTTCCATCAATGCCAAAGGGGGATATTGTTGGACAATTGGTTGTCGTTGATGTTGTTGAATAGTTGGTTTTCATTGATGTCAACAAGTAGTGGTTGTCATTGATGTCAACAGATGTGAAGGGTGTATTTTGATAAGTCTCCAAAGTGGTCCCCATATGGTTTATCTCTAAGAATGTCCCTCATGGGAAGACACTTTGAAGAAGTCTAGAAGAAAACCATAGATGTGGTCATGAAGCCTGAAGTTATTTGAGGAATATGTACATGAAGAACAATGTAAATGTAGGTAACAAACTCATATGTGGATAGTCCTTTTCATGTCGTTTCCAAGGGTAGGTGGAATGTCATGTAGTTCCTAACTGTTGAGGAGTTATGAGGTCATGAAGTTGAAATCCCCAAAGATGGGTTAAGAATACCTTGATTGGTTTCAATATGGGTTAATAATCCCCTGATTGGTTTCAAGTCATTAATGAAAGGGTAAAGTGGTTGTAACAAGAAATTTCAAGAAGTCCTAAAGTTAAGGAAATAGGTTACTTGGAAAAAGTATATATACACCTCAAGAAGTCACTCATAAGTACACTCACACACACATTGTACTGAATATATTATATGTGAGTAAGCGGTCCTTATATGAGGTAACCAAGGAGATGTCAGGTAAATTTCAGAGGGAATATGAAGTAAAGAAGGGAAAAATTCCAATGGAGGATGAAGTCTTGTGTTGTTGTGTTCTAAGGTGTGTTATTTAAAGGTCATATTACTATTTTCGATATAACATTTTTTCTAGAATGATTCAAATAGAGAAAATTGGAGGAGGTTGCAAAGACATTTCAAGGTAAATTTGATAAAAAAATCAGCTTCTAGGTCGTTGTATTTTTGGAGAAAGACTCCGTGGAAGATAAGGTTTTTGGCTAGTCCTAAAACTAGTCTTAAACATGCGTTCCAGGTAAAACAATCATTACTTATTTATAAAGGATCCAAATTCTATGAGACTAATTACAGTGGAAAGATAACATTCTGTAGTATCTTATGTGTGAGTTTCAAAATCAAATATCAAATATTGAGTGTGTGGCATGCTGTACAAGTTCATTCTCTAGAATAGGCTAAAATTCAGGAATGTTTTCTATTTTCACTATAACTTATGTTCTGTGAAGTTTCAGACCCTAAAATTTTGAGGAGATGGAAGAAATTTATCATAATATCGATGGTTAAAATTTATACCTTTATTCATTATARATACGAGTTATKTTTGTTTAAATTTAGGGTTTGTGACTAATCCAAAACTAGTCCCATGAGACTGAGGTAAAGTTTGATGAAGATGCTATTCTCATATCCATGTGAGTGGATCTGGTTACAATTGGTTGATGATTGTATATTAGTGACATAGTGACAATGATTGGTTGATGTGACTGAGTGACAATCACAAGTTGATGTGATAGTGACAAGTGTTTGATGTGATAGTGACAGGTTGATTGATGTGATAGTGATAATGACAGGTTGATTGATGTGACAATGACAGTGTCATGTTGATTGATTTGATAGTGATAGTGACAGTTGGTTGTGATAGTGAAAATGAGTCTACACTTATATTTCAGGGTGGTAGTATGGGGCAAGGAAAGGGGGTTGTAGCCTCCTTTCGGTTGGTGCCAGAGAATTCATTGAGTTCGTGCTTCCTTCAAGTTGGTGCCTCCTTCCGGTTGGTGTAGGAGAATTCAGGGAGTTGTAGCTTCCTTCAGGTTGGTGCCTCCTTCTAGTTGGTGCTGGAGAATTTGGAAGTTGGTGTTTCCTATGGATGTATTCTTGATATATATAAGAAATCATTCTGTGGTTTTCTCCCATTTGGGTTTCCACGTAAATTCTGGTGTACTGTGTATCTGATGTGATATTGTTGAATGGTATTAGTTTTGGTTATATGCTCATGATATATTGAATGAAATCATAAATGATATAATGATGATAAAGTTG
>JASDQU010817684.1:27368-49447 GCA_032191745.1 Picea mariana
CTCTGAAAATCTCCTTATCTCTCCTTGTGTCTTCCCTGGCCACTGAAAGTCACTTCTAGCCATCCCATCTTTTAGTGCTTCTCCTCCCGATTCCAATGAGCTATTACACTGAGAGGTTCCTCCAAGTAATGTGCCCAAATTGCCCTCTTCAGTGATTTTAATTAACTTATAGCTCAAAATAGTCAAAATCATGGAAATCGTCGGAATAGAACGAAACCAAAGACAACCTGTGAGGAATGGCTCATAATGATGAAATATGATGATAAATGCCAACTGGACCCCACAATGCCTCTCAAATACCCCTGTACTCGCTATAACATCCATCTGGCTACTCTGGTCATCATAAGTCTCTGCCCTGTGATAATGTCCCAAAGTGGGGACATTACACTAGGTCAAGGAGAGTTTCCAAGATATCCCTCTCTAATCCATGTAAGGTGGGTGAAGTGGTTGGGGTCAAGACTCAACAGGAATAGGGCTCATGACATATAAGAGGTCACAATTTCTCATTCATGGGTGCCTTTATAGAGGGTATGTGGTACCTTCGTCCGCAATGAATTTTTTCCAAGCCCATTAATTTCCATTCTTTTATTCTTTCATAATTTTAAGGAGAGTTTGAAGGTCATTTGCCTGGTGTGGTGACTAGATAATTGCAACATCACCCACAAACACCTAGTGGAAATGAGAAGGATGGCTCGTGATGAGACTCCCTTTCTCTCAGCCATGCAACTAAGAGCCATTACCCTAGTTTGGTGACCAAATGATGGAAATGCAATACCACTAGATATTCATGGACATGATAGGTCGGCTCGTTAGGAGACCTCCAATCCTTCAAATAACCTTTTAAGAATTGTTTATTATATTGTGGGTCCCCTTTACTCAAAGATAAGCATTTGACTACTTTCTTGGGTGATCCCTGGGTGAAGAATCTAGAAGGTTCATACAAGGCTATTATCTTTTACCCAACAACAATCCCTCTAGGCCTTCAGCCCCTTCTTCCCATAGAATGAGGGACAACCCCTTCTTGGGTCAATACACCCTAAAATACCAAGAGATAAGGAAATGGAGGGGAAAAATGATGGAAGGTGGTAAGTATGGTCAGGAATGGTACGATGGCTCTTTAAGGGTGTTCCTAGTAACAAACCAATCCCCAAGGAAGACCACTTATTACAACACAATGTCAACCACCAAGGTGAAGCAGGGAAAAAGGCATAATGTCCAAGCATATATAATGAAATCTAGAACAATCTAAGATATAACATACTCAAATGGATTAAATATTGAAATTATGCTTACCATAATACTGACTTGTACCTCATGGAGCAAGGCTCACTACCTTTCTGAAGCCAATTGATGTGGTGGATGCCATATGGAAATATGCGACCATCTATGGTGGTGAGAGGGGTTTCCAACTGTGCAAAAGGGTACTGCTGGCCATGTTGTCTTCTCGACACTCCATATCTGCAACCTGAGGGCCTCAAGACATAATCTCCTTAGTTATCCACACAATGGGGATAACATGTAGTTTTCTTCAATTTATTGTTGTGTAATTTAATTATGCAATTATTCATTCATGAAGGATTTATTCAATTGTTTATGTAATTAATTTTTTGTGGTGAAATTCAATTCATTCATGCAATTAATCATTCATGTGATATTGTATTTGTCTATGCAATTAATCATTCATGTGGGATTGCAAATTGGTTTTGCATTCTTTAACTTTTTTGAATAAATGTGTTGAACGTAGTGGTTACGTTTGCTAGTTTGAGTAACACCAATGATAATCTTGGCAAGTATTAGTTTATTTTGCTTTCATTTCTTACAATTTCAATTACATTTAGACTAGGGTTACAACACTAATTTCTTCCAGGCCGACTGAATTAGCTTAGTTGCAATTTCCATTACATTCAATTGGGGTTACAACATTAAGTGTTTCTAGGTTGGTTGAATTATATTAGTTTGCTTTCATTTCTTGCAGTTTCAATTACATTATGTTGGACCATGTTTTTCATTAAACCAAAAGGTCAACCTGTTAGTTTCTGATACAACCACAAGAGTTGAGGGATCCACATGAGGCTGTTAAACCATGTCATGAGTCCTAAAGGAGGTGTTGACCACCGAGTCAACAATCTCCCCTTAGAAACCAACCAAGAGAACTCGAACCCACAACCTTTGGCTATGATACCAATTGTTGGACCATGTTTGTCGTTAAACCATAAGGCCGACTTGTTAGTTTCCTATAAAATTGTGTTTAGGCCACAACAAACCCCTTTTACTTTCATTTGTAGAAGAAAAAGCAAAGGGACCCCCTACTAAAATTCCATCCTTAATGCCTAATCCTCTACTACTTTAACCTAATGATAACTCTTTATCTACCTTGAGAGAGTTGGGGGGGTTTAATCTTGATTAATGATTGTCCTTGATTGGTGTCGATCATTCCTTTTGTCCTTACGATTTCAAATGTCTTCATGATGCTTCTTGACCTATGATGTCTCGTTGAAATTTGTATGATGGAATTGACGTGTAATATTTGGAACTTTTGATGATTTCAAAGTGCTTGATGATCCTATGTGGCTGCAAAATTTGGTTTTCTATTGCATGTCTTGAATGAGTTGTTGATTATTTTTTGATTGACTAATTCAAATTATGCATTCTTTTGCTGGTATGTTATGCTTAATGTATTCAAATTTTATACTCTCGCATGTGGATCTTAACATTCTGTTTCAAACTCTAAGTCTGAATCACATAATCACTAATCCTTCTTTCAAGTTGAGACTTGGAACATGCAATATCAAGACTCATATCTATAGCCACCTATGCTTTTTGTTGAAGAACCTAACACTTATCTATAAATTGGTTTAAAGGTAGGAAATATTATATTTATGACATATTGGCGAGTCTCCTTTTAAGCGCATGAATGATCTCATTTTGTTGTGTTGCAGGAGTAGTTTTGCAAAGCCACTTCATTCACATGACCACTCTAGCCTTGAGATGCATGTGGGGGAATCCATTGATCCTTATCCACAACCTTAACCTTGATTCTTTCCAGGATTCTCCTTATCAGGAAGTGGATTACCTTGGCTTGTATTGTCTTGAGGTTCGAAGTCCCCAAGGCTATCAGACCCACATTTCCCGTAATCCCATCCTTGAACCTCTTCAGGTTGATTAATATCAAGTCTTTTTTCAATCTTACCTCTCACCAAAACCTAGGCCAAAATCCCATTCAACTTCTTGTTGTAAGTCCTTGTCATGCTGTTGCCTGATACCTGTTCACTATCTGTCAGATTTGTATCATACATAATGGTTTGGTGTAAGGACCTTTTTCCTTGACTTGGTTGTATTCCTGCTCCTTGGGATCTTAGTAGGTCCACCCTCCGAGACATGCATCTTGATTAGATTGACCTGTGTAGGAATCTTGGTTGTAGTCGATCTCTTTTTTTCACTTGTCGCCACTTGTGACATTAAATCATCACGTGAAGTATCATATTCTTCCCCTTCGTCTTTTCCCCTTCATCGCAGTTGAATCACAATATTATTCATCACTATATGACCTAGATCCTCTCCATGACATCCATTTTCTTAATTCCTACCTTATATGCCTCATTCCTGTTTTCGGCCCTTAGGTGCGGAACCTCGACCGATGGAACATGAGGGACATGGAACCTTGACTTGTGTGATTTGGCCTAATTTCCTAATTTGTAATTTTATTTTATTTTTTTATTTTCAAACATATTTTTGTATATATTTTTATTTTACTTGATGTTTATTTTATTTATTTTATTAATTTTAATTTGATTTATTTTTGTAATTATTTATGTTCATTTTCCCCATGGTTTTACAAAACCACATGGTATTGCCTGTGGTTTTTCCCCATGGTTTCCGCCTAGAATTAATTTAGGTATTTACTTTTACTATGGGGAAAATTGATTCACATTAGATATCTATTTCACATGGGGTAAATACATTTTTACGTGGATAAACCATTTTTGTTAAATAAGCAAACCATTTGTTACCTAGTGTGTTTTGACCAAGACCTACGATGTAACATGTACATATTTGTTTTCATATATAAACGTAAAACTAAAAAGAAAAACAAATTGAATTTTTATTTGTATATATATTTATCTTATTTTTTTCATTTTAGTTTTAAATTCATTTTTCCCTTCTTCCACCTAAACCCTAACTTGTACATACCCATTATATTTTTCCTCTTTTGATTTAGTTTTAATTTAACCTTTTTTTTTATTATTTTTTCTCACCCACCAAAATCTAACGTAACATCCCAGATCCATCCCCATTGGCCCTCATAGGCACTTCATGATAATTCCCATAAAAATTTAACATTTAAGACAAACATCCATATTTTTCGAGAATCCTCCTTATTTTCGTGGAATCCCAACCTTTCATCTCAAATACCTTTGGGAGTTATATGGATATTTTATTGATAAATCAATCCATGGGGAAGCTTACCTCAATCCTATCTCATTAGGTTTTCACTCATGCATTTACCAATACTTACTTACATTCATAAATCAAGCTCTCACCATCCCAAAGACTTATGTCATAGTAAACTTTGGAAATTCCATGTTTCACGTGCATCAGAATGATTTTACCAAGTATTCATTGGAAATATTTTAAGCATCATAAGACAATGTGTTAGTCTAATGTTTTCAAAGTGAAGTGATTATCCATCGGAGTGGGGATGGATCAGAGTACACATACGTGAGTTGAGTTTTACAATCCCAAGCCACTGGAGTCCGAAATTCGATATGCACTCATGTGAGACTCATTTACCACGCCTCACCCCATTGGATCTTGAACTGTTTAGAAGATTTCACATTCAGAGTTTTACTATTCATAGTTTTCATGTGCACAAGTCAAACCTACATCTTGAATCCAAAATTCTTGAAAACTTATACATTATTTTGACATTCGTTTATGTTATAATTTTTTAGAATTTTTAACTTTTTTATGGTTTGACACTTTTCACATCGAGGTTTTTCATGGGAAAGTTGACCAATTTTTACTGAAACCTATTTACTAAATGCATATACCATTGGAACTATATGTCTTGGAAATGTAATGTTGATTTTTTATTAGACCATTCTTAATGTGCCCAATCTGACCATCGAAACATGCCTAGAATTTTTGTATTATATGGACTTTGGTTATATTTTATATTTTTAATTTTTGGGATATTTATATGATTTTTGCATGTGGGTGGGGGGTTATTTCCTTAATTGATTTTGATTGAGGTTATATATTTAATTAAATTTGGATTTCACATGGATTAGAGGATAATGTTTCATTTTTATTATTTTGATTTTGATTTTTGATTTTGTTATTTCCTAGTTTCATGGGAATATCGGGAATATTTTAATATTTGATTAGTGTTAATTCTAGTGATTTCTTTTTAAGTTAGTAGGGGATAATTAGATTATTTTCTTTATTAATTTTTATTTCCATATAGGTTTAGGGATAATTATGTTAGTTATATTTTTTAATGAGGTTAACTTTATTTTTATTTATTTATTTATTTTCTTTAGTTTGAGGAGGGAAATTAGCTAAAGTTTTACTACAAACCACAGATCCTATGTCCACCTAGATTCTTATTCAAACTTGTTGGTTATGTGTTATATTATTTGCATGAATAGTTGTAGTGTCTGCTACGTTGCACCGAGCACGCATGGGGGTTTGAGTATTTTTTTTCCTCGGGAAATGTGTCACATTTTTTGCCTCGTTTTTCATGTCGCCTCGATTTTCATGTCCATTGTTGAGCGGTTTTTAGGCACATGGTTTTTTCCGATGGTTTTCTATTTCCGGTTAAGGAATTAGGGTTGTTGACTAATCCAAGTCATTGGGTTAGGTTTTTGGATGTCGCTCGCTCCTATATGTATATTGTATTGTAAACAATGTATCACAATGAATGAATATGGAATATGTTGGCTTTGATGAATGTGTATGCGACTATTCTTTGTGTATTTATCTTATTCTTGAGTAACATAGAATTATTTTGTATGAATTGTTTCTTCACTCTATTCTATATGCTCATGCTGTCATATGTATCCTTATGAGTACATAAATATTGTAATGAATACATTGTACAACTAATTGTTTATGTATCTGTAGCATTGTTGTTATCACTTATCATTAGCATACATGAATTATTTATGGTTATGATGGTATTATATTTCACTGTACTCATTCTTTTAGTTTTTCTCCTGGGATAGGTTAGAGTTAGTTAGCTTAGATTAGTTTTCTTTCAGTTAGATTAGACTTAGGATTAATTAGAATTCTTTGGGGGATAGTTCGTTGTCTTCCCCATTTTCCTTCTTTTAATTCTGAGTGGCAACGAGGCCCACATATTTGTCAGACACACTACACCAAACGAGAGTAGGTCTAATTGGGACCTACCATCAAGCATTCTCCCTGATCTACTTGACAAGTCATTTAGACCCATAAAAAAAACACCAGAGTTAACTTTTGGAAAATTGGTTGTCATTGATGTCAACCCTAGAACAAGTCCAAAAGACTCTATAAGTAATGAGTGTATTTGAAGAAGTCTCCAAAGTGGTCCCCATATGGTGTAGCCTTAAGCATGGCCCTCACGAGAAGACTCTTTGAATAAGTCTACAAGAAGCCTTGGAAGTATGGTTAAGTGGTTAAGAAATTAAGAAGCCTCGAAGGTCTGGTCATGAAGCCCAAAGTTAATTGAATAAAAATCACATGAACGAAATTGCAAATGCATTCATAACTCTCATAGATGGATAGTCTTCATCATTATGTTTCCAAGTATAGGTGGTATGCCACGTGGTTCCTCATGATTGAGAAGTTATACCCTCTTAAAGATGAATCCCCAAAGTATGGTTAAAAAGCCCCTAAACAGTTGCACCAAGAATTTATAAGTCGACCCCAAATTCAGGAAAAAGGAGAAAAATAGTTGCAACAAAAAGTTACAGGTCGACTCTAAATTCAAGAAAAGGAGGTACTTGGAATATTATAAATACACATCAAAGAGCCTCTCATAATAACCAAGCAAGTATAATAAAGCAAGTGTGTGATCTCTTAGCAAAACTAAAGTAGTGGAGGAGTGTGAAGGAGGCAAGTCTCAGAGCCACAGATTGGAGAAGGATTTCTGGTAACCCTATTTGAGTAGAACCTTACATGTCAGCTATAGGGCATACCAAGAGGACCCCACAGGTTGCACAAGACTCATCACTAGAGGCTCTTCTAGTTGACCAATATGGTCTAGTGAGGCTAAGGAAATTTCTAAAGAAGGTGCTCGTCTCTTGATGCCGAAGTTGAGGAAGTTTTGATGATTTGAGATCTTGTGCACCAGGTTCCTTACATGATAAAGGGTATGTTTTTCTCTATGTTTTGATGTTCATATATTGGAGGCTATGGTATATGATTAAGGCATATCTTGGAGGTTCTGGCATATGATTTGAGGCATATCTTGGATGGTTTGACACCTGCTTAAGGCATGTTTTGACACATGTTTGAGGCTTAAATCTTGGATATTTTGGCACATGTTTGAGGTGAATCTTGTATATTTTGATATGTGCTTTGAGGTATATCTTGTAAAGTATGGAACATGTTTGAGGCATGTATTGGAGGTATAAACACATGGTTTGATGCATGTCTTGGTACATGGTTTAAGGCATATCTTGGTACATGATTTGAGGCATATCTTTGGTACATGGTTTGAGGTATATCATGGATTCTTTGGCACATGCTTGAGGCATATTCTGATACATGGTTTGATGCATATCTTGATGATATTGGGCATATGATTTGGAGGATGTTATTGGAGATCTTGGCATAAGATTTAAGTGGTTGAACTATTTTTCATGATGATGATGTATCAATATTAGTTATAGTGACAAGTTGATGATGATGTTGTATCTATATCAGTGATAGTTACAATGGCAGGTTGATGGTCTTGCCCTTTTCACCATGATGTAGGGGGATCATAACAATGTCAATCACATCTAATAATAAAGTTACCAAAACATGTGCATATTACCCTTGTATTATTCATGATATTTCACTCACACTTGTGAGGACTGAAATTTGCGCCCTATAGAGGGTTACTTGGCTGAAATTTTAGGCGCACTTGTTGAGGAAGGCTAAATCTTGAAGTATTTTGACAAGTTTCTTGGTGGAAGTGTTCAAATAGGGTTTTGCTTGATGATTCTTGATGTATGTAAGTTAAATTTCTGCAATTCTTCTTAATTGAATGGTTATAGTTATGTTATCTTGCATTTTACATTAATATCATGAAATTGCTTGTTTAAAACTCTAAGAAGACTAGCACACGTTATTGGCCTAGATTTAAAAGCCTTCACCTACTAGATCTTGTCAAGAGGCTAATTTTCTTGAAGCATTTGCTAGGGCCTTTCCATTGCAACACCCTAGTTATATTTTCTTCATCTTAGCCATTTTTGCTTCATCATTGAGTTGAAGAGGGCGTAAATTCTACTAAGGCCTAGGGTTACCTACACCTTAGTAGCTAGTTTCCCCTAGGCTTTGATAGTTGGAGCCTTGGGTTACCAACACTCCAACTATTCATCTCTCTTGTCTTTGACTCTCATACTATCATCATTTTCCTTCAACATTTACTGCCATATCGTTGACTCCATTTTCCCTAAAGCACTAGTCTAAGTCTTCTTATTGAGTGATTGATCAAAAAAACCATCAAAACCTATACCTTGAGATTCCTACTAACAATTTCTAACATTAGAATAGCCTAACCTACTAACTTTATTGCTGCTGTTACTAAAGTAATCTAGAACCATACATTGTAGCATTAAAATATTCTAAAAGCAATTGAAAAGGTTGATTAATTCATTGCCTTGTTTGCTTCTGATAAATGATAGTATTATGATGTTAATGGTTGATTATTCTTAGTCATTTTGAAGCTGTTTCAAGGCACTTATTGTGAAGTATTGCCTCATAAATATTTCTATTGTACTTTTTTGTTTACTTCATTATTATCAGCCAATTTCTTTATTTGATAAAGTCCATGGTTTTATGAAGTGATAACCAACAAGATGTACTTGCAATATATATAGTTTCTTGTTGCTTTGTTCTGGGAAGGTACACCTTGATATATTATCACTTCATTGGTTATAACCCCGAGAATTTATGATCAGTGGTGACTTGTGAGAGGGGACCTTTTATTAGCCATTTTGACCTTGCCTTCTCAAATCCCCAGGTCATCGGGGACGTCTCCCCTGGGCCTACAACCCTAAATAGAAAGAGGAATCCTATTGAGGTGACAATGATATGATAACCTCAAGTTATGCCAATTTGATTTCCTTTTACCTTCCCTTTTATCAAAGTACAAATTGTGCGATAACATAGCCCATTCAATGAAATTTTACTTTTATCTTATTGCTTTTTCTTTCTAGAGAATAGCCGAGAGACATTGCCCTGGCATGGTGACAAGTGGTGACAGTGTTACCCACAAGCATTTCATAGAGATGAGAAGGATGGCTCGTTATGAGACCCCCTTTCTCTTGGCTATGTGACTGATGTAGGATTATCGCTCCACCTTAGCACACGCCAACTGGTTATCACATTGGTGGGTATTCAAGGAAGGGAGAAGTGCCACCCTCTCATTTTTCCTTCAAAATTTTGAAATGTAATTAAGGAAATTAATGCTGTCAGGCTAGAAGAACCGAGTTGTGCATTTTCACAAGAAATAGATGAGGTTTCCTTAAGTGGCTGACAGTAGGAGGGATCTGCATCCGATTCAGATCATATTTCTATCATTGTAATCTACCTAGTTAGTCGGGAGTTTTGAATGGTGATTAGACACCACTATATTAGCTTGGAGTGAATATCATCAAGCCCCTCTTGTATAAATCCTTGTATTGTATGCCCATAATAAGAGGCTGGAGTTGATGAAAGATCATTGTAGCCAAGAAGAGAATTGAGAACCGAGATTCAGTCATAGTCTGGAATCACATATTGTAATGAACATTCCACCATTAATAGAAAGGAACATATTTTTCTGTTTGTCAATTTCTGTGTAATGGATGTTTAGTTTTGAATGTCATTCATATGCGTTCATACTGTAGATGTATTTTAGAAATCATCTGCAGGGATAGGGATATAATCGTCTATCTGTGAGTGTGTTGAATCAGATCTGGTTCTTTAGGATAAGTGAAAGGAGTGCGCGACAGAGAGTTGAAACTCTGTGAACCAATGCAAAGAGTGTGTGTCTGAACTCATTTGATTCATAGGAGAAAGTGCCAGGAGGGAACCCCAGAATAATTCACAGACTCAAGGGAGAATTTCAAGGTTGCTGAATACCTTGGAAATAAATTTTGCGCTGGAGTAAGTGTAGCACAGAGTTGTTGAAGACTCTGTCGGACTCTGCTAGGAGGCCATTGAGCAAGTGTGAGTGCAGATAGAACCAACACATTCTAGAGTGTTGTAAATATTGAGAAAACCCTAGGGTTGCTAAACACTCTGAGGAAGGAAGGCTTTGCAAATGTGCATTGATCAGGGCAAAGGAGTTGCCTTAGAAACCTAAAATAGTTTCAGGAAGAAGGCATATGAAGGCTTAAATGAGCGCAAGAAGTGCGCCAAGGACAAATTAAGTTCACACTACAAGATCAGGAGGAAAAGTGTCAAGTTTCCAGGAGGGCACTAGAAGGTCCGCGAGAGGACGCAGTAGATCCAAGAACCTTCAAGGGTTGGGCCGAGCACAAGATTAGGAGAAACAACGTTGTTAGGCATAGAATTCCTGCAAGGGCTGTAGAAAAGAGCCGAGAACAATCTAAGTCCCAACAGAAAAAGTGCTAAGTGTGAGCTAGGAGGAAGGACTCGCCGAAGTCCTGAAGGAAAGCAGAATCTCCCATCATCAAGAGGAAGATAGATGGTGAAATATCTAGAGATCCAAGAGTTAGAACTCCAGGAGGTTTTCCAAGAGCAAACATAAATCTCCACGAAGTCACGAAGAGTGGTTTGAATGTAGACCGTTGGATCTGGAAGGGAAGCATGGAAGGGATCCACATAGTTCAGAGTAGTAGCACTCCGAGAGATATTAGAGGAGGACAACAAAAGACTCCCGAAGGCCAGAGTCCAAATAGACCATAAACATGGATCTAAGGAAAGAATGTGAACCGTTGATCCTCGTGCCAATTGAGTTAACCGATTCAGAGTTCAGGAACATAAGAGTTGGTTGTTGTGTTGAAAAACCAAATCCCGAAGCACTTTTTGTGGTTTAGCCCCAGGACATAGCCTAAGGTCATATGATAGAAAGGGACTAAAATAGAGGACTAGTGCCACCATCACTTTCTTCAAAGGGCTAAGAAGAGAGCCGCGGGGTTAGAAAAGGACCCGCACTTTGGAGAAAGAGGGACCTATGATAAATCACATTGGGTTCCAATAGGGAGCCAAAGGGTCAATTCGACTTAGGTGTTTGAATGATCCTAGACTGGGAGGTCGTGCAACCCCAGTAGGGGAGGGTTTGCACCAGAGTGGTATCGTAGCCACATAATTGATTTCTGTAAAAAAAAAAGGCAGAGTGAGATGCTCTGTAGAGACTGTTGCAAGGTGCACAACAAATGGTAAACAAACAGGTAGGTTGTAGGTGTAGAAAGATGGTTACTAAAGACCATGTTATCTCCTCAAATAAATTGATGGAGATTTTTCTTTTTAGGTGATAGACTGTGGTCCAAAAAATTTATTTCTAAATTTCTTTAGGTATGTTAGAGAGTATATTTTCTGTAAATAAACTTGGAAAGAACTTTTGATTTGGTTTTGTCAAGCAAAATAAAAAATATCAAGTTTCGGTGGTTTAGGCGAGCCTGAAAAGCGCTCATTAATCACCGAAAACCTTCGTTCTTGGTAGTTAAGGGGGAAAGCAAAAACCCAGTTAACCACCGAAAAGATTTCCACAGGAAAAATGAAAAGCCCGTGCTTTCGCACGAGCTAGCTGTCAATTGGCGTAATCATGAAGACATAACCACCGAAAGTCCATGAAGGTGGTAAGGTATGCATGATATTATTGCATTTATCTGAAGATTGATACACTGTTGTCCTTTTTTAACTACATTTGTCATTTCAGAATTAAGGCTTGACAGAGACACAAAAACTCATGTGTGATTCCCAACTAACAGAAATGATTAGTCGCATAGCCCCTCACTATCTTTATTCACGAGGACACAGATCCATTATGACCCCGATTAATCTTTGTTTTGATTCCATTAATTATCAATTCGAATCCGAGGGTCATTGTGACAGTCTTGAGCCCGTGATTTCATCAAGGAAATGCATATTTAGAGACCATAATCCCATTTTTTGTGGTGATTGCCAAGTGGAGTTCGAGTTCAGCAGATCGTTATCAAGCCAATTGTCATACCAATCAAGCCAAGTTGAGTCATCAGGTAGTTTGAATCCCATATTGTTTCAATTTAATTTTACATCTCATCGAAACTTGAAAATTTTCGCTTGTATTTAGTCAGTCTGTTGTTTAGATTTGGTTAGTGATTGAGCTATGCAATCGAAACTCTGAGTCACCCTATCTCATTTGTTTTACTCTAAGTCATACTCCCTGTCACCCTAAATCATAGAGTCTTTGTCCCCCTGGCACGAAGATTTTCCTAAGTCACAGGTATAGGTCAACAATTACTAAATGCTGAAAGCAGGGCTAGTTCTAAGGGCTGAATTGGATGGAGTTTGGTACCTTGAGGCTCACCCTGAGGTGGCCGAGTTCTTCAAGCAAGCAGGAGTCTATGCATGCTATGAAAAACTGGTGGAGTTCCACCAACAGGTGTCTGAATCCTTTGCTATCTCGTATGATGGAAGAGTAACAATAGTGGGAAAAGAGGAGTTTGTGGTCGATGAGGCAACCATATCTGAGTTCACTGGTATTCCTAGAACAGGGGATTGCTGGTTCAAATCAACTTTGCCTTCAAACATTGAGTTTAGATCCTACCTACAACCTTTGCACAAGGATCTTATATGGAAAAAAGACATACCAATGTCTTATCTGGAACCTAAGTGGCAATCTCTCCTGAAGGAAATCTTTGTCTATATCACCTCTGAAGGTAGATACAACAGAGTCATGTTTTATCACTTCAAGTTATTGAATCATTTTACAGGCAGGTCTCCCATCAATTTTCCCTTCTACCTACATAAATCTCTCACCAAAATGGCCAGACAAGTCAAGGAGAAGCCTACCAAGGTGGCCAACAGATTGTCACATCAGGGTTTGATTACACTTGTTATTAAAGAGTCATTGAAGAAGAAACAAGTAGACTGGAACTACTTCCTATTTTGGAATGAGTTCCAAACTAATTTTCACCAGGATGAAAAGGGGAAGAAGTCCATTTCTAAGAAGTATCTCACCCCTAAGAGAAGTCTAAGAAAGAGGAAGGCTATCTCACCACCAAGAGAGTTGACAGAATCATCCTCTGCTAAGAGAAAAAGAACCAAAAGAAAGTTACAGTTTGAGGGTGAGCAGACCAAGAACCTTGATGGGGGAGATAACCCTTTAAACTTACCATACAGTGACTCAGAGACAGAGCAAAAGTTAGTAGAAACACAAGGTGATGAATAGGCTGAGCAAGTTGCAGAAGATTATCCCAACTTTCCCTCACCAACTCCTCCAGATGAACACAGTCAACCATTAGCAAAAGCTTCTTCTAGCAAACCTAAAGCATCTAAGGATCAGAAAATCAATAAAATCCCGAAACAAATCTATGAGATGGAAGTCTTAGAAAGAGTTATTAAAAAGGAAAATACAAACTTGACTAAAAGAAATGTAGAACTTTTCAACATGAACCAAAGTCTCAAGGAAAAACATGATAAAATCAAGGACAGGAACAGGGTGCTGATAAGGGAGAACATGAAGCTGTACAAGCAGCTTAGACTTTTGATGCTAAAATTAAAAGATTCTCAACCTCCAACACAGGAGCAAACAGGTTTGGAAACTCTAGCCAAGTTAGCTACAACAATAGTAGATATACCACAGTGTTCCACACAACAATTTGAAGTTCGCAGATCTGCACGAGGAAGAGCTGCATCGTCCAAAAGACCTTGAACACTCAGCAAAGCATCAAGGTAATAATTTTTGCAAATTTTGAAGTTTTGACAAAGCTAAGTTTTCAGTGGTTTAGGCGAACAGGATGACTGTTCATTAACCATCGAAAGCAGAGCTTTTGGTAGTTAATACACTCAAAAAGTCCTTTATGTTAACCACTGAAACCTGTAACTGGACAGAGGAAGCTAAATTTTGTACAGATCGAGGTTTTTTCGATCCAAATCACTTGAAAACACTCAGGATGGATAGATGATGAATTATGTATTCAGTTTCAAGATCCATTTTTGATGCATAAGGATTAGAAAAGGTAGCCAAGTTGGTTTTGGCACCTATTTTGGTGGCAACAAATTAGGATTTTTTGCACATCTCAACAAATTCAAATTTTATCTCTTGGAAGAGTCATCCATTAGCCTTGGAAGGCTATTCTGCACTGCACAAGGACTCTACAAGATATGAAGACCATGAAATGTGGGATTGACCTCATTTTGAGGATCATTCCTTATCTTTTGCAAGTTAGTTTTGACTTTCTATTTTAGGCATATCTGATCCATTAATTCAGGATCTAGATACTGTGTTGTAAAGGTTATAAAGATGAAAACTGAAGATGAGCACAGGGTTCGATTTTGGTTTCTATATGCTGCTACTGTAAATGAGATTTATTCTTAATATATGAAAGATTGCAAGCTTCCTTCATCTATGTTTTCAGACCTTTCTTCTATGTTCTATGATATCTTATGAGTGAATGATTTCTTTATTGATGCTTATTCGATCTACATGTGACTGTCATCTCACTACTTGATTGATTAAGTTAAGAATCATAATTTATTGCCTTAGTTTCTAAACCCATTGTGCTTATTATTTTATATGAGTATAATCTGGTTCAAGCAACTATCTTCTGTCCTATTTGATTCATCCTTGTCTGATTACATTCTTAGAAGGCCTCGTAATATTTGATATTACTAGACAGTCTTAAAGACACAGTCCAACCCTTAGATATTCATCTTGATCCAAACCCACACCAATTATTGAGAAAATAGTTTCCAAAAGATTAAGTTACCAGGCATCTCTTAATTACAGCCTAGGAGAGTTTCCTAGAGTGATAAGAAATTGGCGTCGTTGCCGAGGAGAGGATATCGAAGCTCTGCTTCCTTGGGAAATACCATAGATCCAGCTTTGATGATAGACAAAGCTTGGACATCATTTGGGTTGTAATCATCTATTTGGCGACTCCATTGAAATGAAGTGGCTCCGAAAAAAGCTTACACCAGGGCGAACCAAGAAGGCCCACTGGCAGCACCAGTTCCTGACCCTGAGAAGATCATCAGTAGGGGAAAGGATTTACAAAGACAGGCTTTCAGATCTGCAAAGACATCAAATCCAGGTATTCAAACCGACACTTCTTCTTTCATATCTAAAAGGCCTCTAGTTGAATCCCCTACCGCTGAAACTCATAGTTCTCAGGAAATTGAAATTGTATCTGAAAAATTGAAGGTTAAGGAGCCTTCACTTTCCTCTAATGTTACAGACTCTGTTTTTGAACATGATATTACATCCAACCTTAAAGAGGCAATTATAGGGTCCCCTCAGCAAAAATAAACCTCTTCTTCTTCTTCTTTTAATTCCTCACCCACAAAGCCTATAGAGGGTGTTTTCTACACTCATACTAATCTGTCTGTTCTCGAAGATATTTTACATGATCTATCCTCTAAAGGAGAAGAAATATTAGACTTATTGCTTGGTCAGTTTTACATGGCCTCTTATTTTCCACCCATTTCTGAAAATTTTGCTCAAAGTGAAGTGAGACAACCATTTTATTTAAACTTAGTTATCCCATCTCAACCTTCATCTCTTGAAAATTCTTCTTTTGTATCAACCCCCAAGATTTCCATGGCTATCCCTTTAACCAATATGGAACAGATTTTAGCAAATAGGTATGCTCCACTTGTCTTGTCCAATCCCTTATCTTCCATGCCAACTGGAGATTATTAGAAATATATGCCAAAGTTTACCGGAGCTGGGGATTATACTGCTGAAGAACATATAAAATCTTTTTATGCTTATGCTGAAAATATTAACATTTCAGAAGAAGATGTGTGGACCAGAGTTTTTGTGTAGAGTTTGGATGGCCAAGCCCTAAAGTGGTTCAAAGAGCTACTGTCAAATTCAATGACAGGTATTGAGCAACTAGATGAGGTGTTCTTAAAACACTGGGGAGAAAGAAGAGATCTACTATATTACATTTTTGAATTCAGAAACTTAAGAAGAGAAGATGGGGAGTTGGTCTTAGACTTCATCAAAATATTTAATAGAATGTTTGGCAAGATCCATGCAGAGATCAAGCCAAGTGATGCATCGACAAAGATCACATTTTCTGCTGCTTTTGATCCAGATTTTTGTCTAATCCTTAGAGAAATAAGATCAACCACACTTGCTTTAATGCAAGATGCTGCTCTCGAAGTCGAATCAAATATTATGGCATCTCAGAAACTCAAAGGAAAGGTTGAGAGAAAGAAGTTTTCTGTTGAGCCCCCTTCTTCTTCTAATAGCAAAATGGAAAAGATGGCCAAGATGTTGGACAACTTGACATCTTAAATGTCAAAATTGAAGATTCAGAATCAACAACCAACAAGGACAAAAGAGCCAAATGATTTTGTCCCTAGAAATCCAAATGATTTCCCTTACAGAAGGAACAATCAACAATTCCAGATCCTTCAGAGAGATAAGAATGCAACTGATGATCAGAGAATCAGGCCCCCTTTCCAAAATGCAATGCTTGAAGAGGAACAACAGATATCTCATGATGAAGTTGGAGAAGCAGATGACATAAATTGTTTTGGTGACAAAAATGATTCCTCCTTTTTGACACAAGTAGACTATGAATAAGCCCAGATGGATCAGGAGATTCATGAGGAAAGTGTTGAATAATCTATCTATCAGACAGATGATCAACAAGGTTATAATTTAAGATCAAAAAATGCTGCTCCTAAACCATTGCCCGCTTCTCCTGTGAAGAAGAAAGAGGTTGCTGCCAAACAACCTGCTGCTCCTGTAACACAGACCCTTATTTCTGCAAAATAGCAGCAGAAGCAATCTCAGCCCCAAGTCAAGAAGCAAGCTATCCTCAGAGCTCCTTCTAATGAGGTAAAAACTTATGACAAATCATCATACTCTTTTAATTTTGAATCAGACATTCAAAAAGTAAAAATACCTATGCCATTGACTGAGCTTATGAAGAATGACGTTTTCAACTCTGCCATCCTGAAGTCCCTTCAGCCAAAGACCTCTTCATCTCCTGATTTTGTAAATTTACAAGATGACAAGCCAACAGTAACTATAGAGCCTATGATAGAAGATTGAGATGATTCTTGTCCACCTTTCTATATATCCCTAAATGTTCATGATAAGATCCTCCATAACTGCTTGCTTGATTCAGAAGCATCACATAATCTTATACCCAAAGCAGTGATGGACAAGCTTGGGCTTGAGTCCACCAAACCATATCATGATCTCTTCTCTTTTGACTCTAGGAAAGTCAAATGCCTTGGCCTCATAAAATACCTTGTTATAAACCTTTCCCAATTGCCAATGAGAAGCATGGTAGTGGATGTGGTGGTTTCTGATATCCCGCCCAAGTTCAGACTCCTCTTGTCACGTCCATGGAGAAAAAGGTCAGGGGGTACCTTGCAGATGGATCTTTCATATGCTATGATCCCGATGTTTGGAGGAGAGCTAAAAAGACTTTACAGAGAGAATCAACTTGCCTACATCATCAGTGATGCAAATAATTCTGTAAATCACCCTATTTATGCCGTAGACACATACTTTGCTCATGCATTCTTCAAATAGATGATTCTCAATCAGCTCCTTTGCAGCTTGTGAAGCCCACTGAACAACAAATTGGTGATAATGGTGTTTCAGTTTAGACCATGTATTTTGATGGGGCCAGTACCAAAGATTCAACAGGTGCAGGGGTAGTTTTGATTTCTCCTTTGGAAAAGGCTATGCATTTGTCTTTTAAGTTTGATTTCAAAACTACTAACAATATAGAAGAGTATGAGGATTTGATATTGGGCTTAAACATAGCCAAGGAGATGGGGATTAAAGTATTAAAGGTGTTCAGAGATGCGAATCTCATCATACAACAAGTAAATAATACTTTCCAAGCAAAGCATGTTAGATTGAAAGCCTACAGGGATGAGGTATGGAAAATT
This sequence comes from Picea mariana, assembly GCA_032191745.1. NCBI lineage: Eukaryota > Viridiplantae > Streptophyta > Pinopsida > Pinales > Pinaceae > Picea > Picea mariana. The sequence continues at coordinate 45,636 of JASDQU010817684.1, forward strand.
AGAGATTCTTTTTCCATTTTTGAGATTTCTTATATACCTAGAGATATGAATCATCTTGCAGATTCCCTTGCTGTTTCAGCCAACATGTTTATTCCTCCCATGCCTCCCAGGCTCAATTATGAAATCCAAGTCAAATATAGACCATCTTTGCTTGACAATATTAAATACTAGAAATTTTTTGAAGATGGTGATGAACTTAATAGATTTCTCTAGGTGGTAGATGAATTTTCTGATATGCATGTCGACCAACAAAATCTAAATGTAGAGGAATCTCAGAAGCCTAAGCTAAAACAAAAATTGGGTCAGCATGATATTGTTCAACTACCTAACAATTATATACCTCGGGGTTTGGTACCTCTTGAAAAGCTATTTGATCATAACGATGTCCCTTATAAGCCAGATAAGAAGGAGAAAGAGCCTACTGTTCATGAGCACAACATAGGAAGCAAAAGCCAGCCTAAATTCATTAATCTGTCCTCTGAATTGACTGCTGATTAGAAGTCCGAATATTACAGCATTTTGAAAGAATTTTCTGATGTTTTTGCTTGGAAATATAGTGATCTGAAAACTTATGACCTTGAGATCATTCAACATAAGATCCCACTTGAAAAGGACACCGTCCCTTTCAAACAAAATCTCATACCTATCAGTCCTCTTCTTTTGCCTGTAATTGAAAGAGAAATAAAAAAGCTTCTTGATGCTAAGATCATAATCCCTTTGAGATACTCTAAATGGATTGCAAATCTAGTAATAGTGAGAAAGAAAAATGGTGAGGTCAGGTTATGTGTGGACTTTAGAAACCTAAACAGATGCTCTAAGAAAGATAACTATCCCCTACCTAAGATGGAACATTTGCTGCAAAGAATTTCAGGGGCTACTGTTATGTCTTTCCTAGATGGTTTTTCTGGCTATAACCAGATTTCTGTCCATCCTGATGACCAAGAGAAGACTGCTTTTACTACTCCTTGGGGTACCTTTATGTACACAAAAATGCCATTCGGATTAATGAATGTCGGGGCCACGTTTCAAAGGGCCATGGACATAGATTTTGTGGGTGAGAAGGACAAGTTTGTCTTCATCTATCTTGATGACATCACATTTTATTCCAGCAGTCATGAAGATCATATAAAGCATTTAAAAATAGTTTTTTTGAAGTGCAGGCAGTTCAGAATTTCATTGAATCCCAAAAAGTCTCATTTTTCTCTTAGGAAAGGCAAGCTCCTAGGCCACATTGTCTTAGAAAAAGGCGTGAAAATTGATCCAGATCGGGTGGAAGCAATTCAGAGGCTGCCCTTACCAAGGTCGAAAAAGGATATCCAATCACTGCTCGGTAAGATTAGTTTTGTTAGAAGATTTGTTCCAAATTTTGCCGAGCTAGTAAAACACATAACTTGTATGTTGAAAAAGGGATCTGAGATAAAATGGACAGACAACGCAAGGAATTCATTTCAGGATATCAAACAGGCTATCATGGAATCCCTGACTCTAATCAATCCATATTACAACAAGAGTTTCTACATTTTTTCCTTCGCTTCTTATGACACAGTGGCAGTAGTCTTGTTACAGAAAGATGATGACAGTATGGATCACCCAGTTGCCTTCTTCAACAAAACACTCAGAGATGCTAAACTAAGGTATGATCCTATTGAAAAACAAGCCTATGCTCTCATAAAATCTTTAAAATCTTTCAGAATTTATATCCTCCACTCAAAATTCATTGCATATGTTCCTTCACCCTCCGTGAAAGATGTTTTGACTCAGCCTGATATTGATGGAAAGAGAGCTAAATGGATTGCAAAGTTGATCGAGTTTGACATTGAAGTGAAGCCCACCAAATTGGTAAAAGGCCAAGGCCTTGCTAAGATTTTAACGACGGAAAACCATGAGCTGCTGGACATAAATTTCATAGGGAAAAATTCAGTGAATTTGCAGATGGAGGTGGCAGTAGAAGGACAACATAACAATCAACAGGTCATAGAGAATTTGCCTTCTTGTGAATGATACTCAGGTATTATACATTTTTTACAAAATCTATAGGTTCCTCCTAAACTCAGCATGACTCAAGCCCGAGCCCTTAAGCTCAGAGCCATCAAATTTTGCATTTACAATAATCTGTTATATTGGAAAGACCCTGCTGGTTTACTACTCAAATGTTTAGACAAAGAAGAGTTAGTGGAAGTTATACATCAGTTTCATTCAAGTGTTTGTGGAGGTCATCATTACTGGAAGATCACAGTTCATAAAATTCTAAGGGCTAGGTACTATTGGCCTTTTCTTTTCTCAGATGTGTGTGCCTTCGTCAAAGATTGTGATAAATGTCAAAGATTCATAGGAAAACAATAGCTAAAATCTTTGCCCCTGAGACCTATAGTAGTGAATGGCCCTTTTCAGTAGTGGGGTTTAGATTTTATAGGTGAGATAAATCCTTCGTCTAGTGGTCAACATAAGTGGATCTTAGTAGCCACAGATTATTTTACAAAATGGATAGAGGCAGTTCCCACCAGGAATGCCACTCACCAGGTTGACATGAAATTTCTTTATGAAAACATCTTGAGCAGATTCGACTTCCCCAAAAGGCTGGCAATAGATAATGCAACAGCTTTCAAAGCCGATGCATTGGTTGACATGTGTGAATCAATGGGCATCCAGTTGGTACATTCAACCCCCTACTACCCTCAAGGTAATGGCCTGGCCGAATCATCCAATAAGAGCTTAATCAGAATCATCAGAAAACTGTTAGAGGAGAACAAAAAGAATTGGGATTCTAAACTAAAATTTTCTCTGTGGGCAGACAGAGTAACTATCAAAAAGTCCATAGGAACCTCTCCATTCAAATTGGTTTATGGGACTGATGCCATTTTTCCTGTTCAGTTAATTTTACCAGTGGCTAGATTCTTTCAGGAAGAGAAAACTGAGTCAAATGATATGGTAAGAAGAATGCTTGATTTGGTAGAACTCCAGCAGGTCCACAAATAGTTGGTAGACAAATCGGAGGCTCATCAAAATAGGATCAAGGATACCTTTGACAGGAAGGCAAAGGTAGATAATTTTCAGGTTGGTGATTGGGTTTTGAAATGGGATGCCCTCAGACAGGATAAAGGCAAACATAACAAGTTCGATTCTTTGTGGACCGGCCCTTTCATGATAACTCAAGTACAACACAACAACACATTCATTATCCAAAGTATAGGAGGTGAAGAAATGTTCAGTGGCCCAGTCAATGGGCGATTTCTAAAACTCTATTTTGTCTAAGGCTGTGAAGCCTTGTCATTGTAATTTTATTTTCAGTCTTTATTTTTACAGAATAACTCCATACCCAATGGAAACACTAGCAGATAGTTTTAAGTTTTTTTTTTCAGGAAAGGCATTGGTTCTGTGGTTCTTGAAACCTCACAGGGAGGTGTTCATCCCCAATAGGAGCCAGTGTTATCTCCTCAAATAAATTGATGGAGATTTTTCTTTTTAAGTGATAGACTGTGGTCCAAAAAATTTATTTCTAAATTTCTTTAGGTATGTTAGAGAGTCTATTTTCTGTAAATAAACTTGGAAATAACTTTTGATTTGGCTTTGTCAAGCAAAAGAAAAAATCTCAGGTTTCGGTGGTTTAGGCGAGCCTAAAAAGCGCTCATTAATCACTGAAAACCTTTTTTCTCGGTAGTTAAGGGGGAAAGAAAAAACCCAGTTAACCACCGAAAAGATTTGCATGGGAAAAATGAAAAGCCCATGCTTTTGCATGAGCTAGCTGTCAATTGGCGTAATCATGAAGACATAACCTCCGAAAGTCCATGGAGGTGGTAAGGTATGCATGATAT
>JASDQU010817684.1:49803-62141 GCA_032191745.1 Picea mariana
GAATCCCATACTGTTTCAATTTAATTTTACATCTCACCAAAACACGAAATTTTTCTGCTTGTATTCAGTCAGTTTGTTGTTTAGATTCGGTTAGTGATTGAGCTATGCAATCAAAACTCTGAGTCACCCTGTCTCATTTGTTTTACTCTAAGTCATACTCCCTGTCACCCTAAATCATAGAGTCTTTGTCCCCCTGGCATGAATATTTTCCTAAGTCACAGGTACAGGTCAACAATTACTAAATGCCGAAAGCAGGGCCAATTCTAAGGGCTGAATTGGATGGAGTTTGGTACCTTGAGGCTCACCCTAAGGTGGCTGAGTTATTCAAGAAAGCAGGAGTCTATGCATACTGTGAAAAACTGGTGGAGTTCCACCAAAAGGTGTCTGAATCCTTTGCTATCTCGTATGATGGAAGAGCAACAAAAGTGGGAAAAGAGGCGTTTGTGGTCGATGAGGCAGCCATAGCTGAGTTCACTGGTCTCCCTAGAATAGGGGATTGCTAGTTCAAATCAAATTTGCCTTCAAACATTGAGTTTAGATCCTACCTACAGCCTTTGCACAAGGATCTTATATGGAAAAAAGACATACCAATGTCTTATCTGGAACCTAAGTGGCAATCTCTCCTGAAGGTAATCTTTGTCTATATCACCTGTGAAGGTAGATACAACAGAGTCATGTTTTATCACTTCAAGTTATTGAATCATTTTACAGGCAAGTCTCCCATCAATTTTCCCTTCTACCTACACAAAACTCTCACCAAAATGGCCAGACAAGTCAAGGCAAAGCCTACCAAGGTGGCCAGCAGATTGTCACATCAGGGTTTGATTACACTTGTTATTAAAGAGTCATTGAAGAAGAAACAAGTAGACTGGAACTACTTCCTATTTTGGAATGAGTTCCAAACCAATTTTCAATAGGATGAAAAGGGGAAGAAGTCCATTGCTAAGAAGTCTCTCACCCCTAAGAGCAGTCTAATAAAGAGGAAGGCTATCTCACCACCAAGAGAGCCGACATAATCATCCTCTGCTAAAAGAAAAAGAACCAAAAGAAAGTTATAGTTTGAGGGTGAGCAGACCCAGAACCTTGCTGGAGGAGATAACCCTTTAAACTTACCATACACTGACTCAGAGCCAGAGCAGGAGTTAGTAGAAACACAAGGTGATGAAAAGTCTGAGAAAGTTGCAGAAGATTATCCCAACTTGCCCTCACCAACTCCTCCAGATGAACACAGTCAACCATTAGCAAAATATTCTTCTAGCAAACCTAAAGCATCTAAGGCTTAGAAAATCAATAAACTCCTGAAACAAATCTATGAGATGGAAGTCTTATAAAGAGTTATTAAAAAGGAAAATACAGACTTGAATGAAAGAAATGCATAACTTTTCAACATGAACCAAAGTCTCAAGGAAAAGCATGATAAAATCAAGGACAGGAACAAGGTACTGATAAGGGAGAACATGAAGCTGTACAGGCAGCTTAGACTTTTGAGGATGAAATTAAAAGATTCTCAACCTCCAACACAGGAGCAAACAGGTTTGGAAACTCTAGTTGAGTTAGCTACAACAATGGTAGATATACCACAGTCTTCCACACAACAAGTTGAAGTTTGCAGATCTGCATGAGGAAGAGCTGCATCATCCAAAAGACCTTGAACACTTAGCAAAGCATCAAGGTAATAATTTTTGCAAATTTTGAAGTTTTGAAAAAGCTAAGTTTTCAGTGGTTTAGGCAAACAAGACGACTATTCATTAATCACCGAAAGCAAATCTTTCGATAGATAATACACCCAGAAAGTCCTTTATGTTAACCATCGAAACCTGTAACTGGACAGAGGAAGCTAAATTTTACACAGATCGAGGTTTTTCCGATCCAAATCATTTGAAAACACTCAGCATGGATAGATGATGAATTATGTATTCAGTTTCAAGATCCATTTTTGATGCATAAGGATTAGAAAAGGTAGCCAAGCTGGTTTTGGCACCTATTTTGGTGGCAACAAATTAGGATTTTTTGCACATCTCAACAAATTTGAATTTTATCTCTTGGAAGAGTCATCCATCAGCCTTGGAAGGCTATTCTGCACTGCACAAGGACTCTACAAGATATGAAGACCATGAAATGTGAGATTGACCTCATTTTGAGGATCATTCCTTATCTTTTGCAAGTTAGTTTTGACTTTCTATTTTAGGCATATCTGATCCATTAATTCAGGATCTAGATACTGTGTTGTAAAGGCTATAAAGATGAAAACTGAAGATGAACACAGGGTTCAATTTTGGTTTCTATATGCTGCTACTGTAAATGAGACTTATTCTTAATATATGAAAGATTGCAAGCTTCCTTCATCTATGTTTTCAGACCTTTCTTCTCTGTTCTATGATATCTTATGAGTGAATGATTTCTTTATTGATGCTTATTCGATCTACAGGTGATTGTCATCTCACTACTTGATTGATTAAGTTAAGAATCATAAGTTATTGCCTTAGTTTCTAAACCCATTGTGCTTATTGTTTTATATGAGTATAATCTGGTTCAAGCAACTATCTTCTGTCCTATTTGATTCATCCTTGTCTGATTACATTCTTAGAAGGCCTCGTAATATTTGATATTACTAGACAGTCTTAAATACACATTCCAACCCTTAGATATTCATCTTGATCCAAACCCATACCAATTATTGAGAAAATAGTTTCCAAAAGATTAAGTTACCAGGTATCTCTGACTTACAACCTAGGAGAGTTTCTTGGAGTTATAACAGACCATAAGCGTGGTCGAGGAGAAGACCGCCCATGAAGAAGCAAAGAAGCAATGGACAAGGAGCTCAGTGAAATCTGAGTAGAGATGGAGAAGCTAGCATTTAATATGCGACAGGAGGAAAAAGTGCATTGGAGATATGAGTGGCATTTGAAAAGGACAACCAAGTGGCCTGTTCGGAATTTGTTGGCCAGGGGGTAGAAATAGGTGTTAAAAAGGTGGTTGAGATATGCTGAAAAACTCAATGGAGAGGGAAAGATATTTGACAGAGGTCTTGTATATTTCCAGGTGGGAAATGAGAAGGGATCAATTGATCTTGTAAATTGCCAGGAGGCCAGAGGAGACATCCTAATTTTCTAGGTGGGCAAGGGAGAATAAATGAGTTCAGTTGAGAGTTCATGTCAGAAAGGGGTGTTGACAGATGGAGAAGAGGCAGAAGAAAGGACTCATCCATATGAAGATGCATGCAGAGCTGCAAGCCACGTGAATGAAGATGATGATAAGTTAAATACTTCCACCTTCGAGGAGAAAGAATAGAGGAGCGTTTTGGTCATCGGAGGAGTCAAGATATTCCTGCCAAGTAGCCAAGGAGAAGATAGCATATTTGTTGTAGAGGTAGCATAAAAAGGACAACAAGATGAGACTTTCATGGAGGAGAAGGAGCAGGTATTGAAGTTTGACCCGACGAAAGAGGAGCCCGAATAGAGTACTCGCTTGTAGAAATTTTAATACAAATTATGTATTGCCTGGATTCTCCTGATCTAAAAATTATATGCCACTGTTAAATACATAATCACTTCTACTAATATTCTTGTGGAATTTAAAACACAATCGACAACTGCAATATCAAGAATAAAGATCAATCACACATAACATATATGTTTTTACTGGGAAAGCATAAAGCTAAAAACCCCACTATCATATATTATGTATATATCATGGATCATGAAACAATATCATACAAAACTCTAATCCAAAATATCTCAGTACAATATATAATCGTCTCACACTGTCATGCAAAAATTGACAAATTGATGTGCCAATTTACTGCTTCTAGACAACCTGCCTCCTCTACGTAATCCTTGCAATGAATGAATTCCTCTTGCCTAGGCTACACAATCTTCATGGGCACATCCAATATGTGTGTGGTTGCATGAGTGTCGTCACTAATGTCACAAATGATAGTCAAACTATCCCTTTCACCTGTTATCTCAACTGGGTCTCTACTGGATCTGACATGCATGTAGTTAACAATGGTAAATCTTCAATTGCATGTGAGATCACTGATTGTGAATTAATTAATAATTAATTCACCGATCTCTCACTAGTGTAAGTACAGTTACAACTAGTACAACTGATCTTAACTCACTTAACTAAGTTAAACTACTTTACAACTCACATAACTACACATTCAACTTTGTTACAACTTCAAATCACTCAGTTACAACTAATTCGACTTGCATGTCCCACCAGTCAACCTTTGAACTTGAATTTCCTATAGATAATTAATTTTCCACTTCAGTTAACTATTTCCAGGTGCTCATTGAGAATAGACTAATATTTATTGTCCAATTATTATTAAGGGATAATAATAGTCGACATACATCTATAAATAGAATTCTCTCACCATCTATAAATAGACATCATCTATAAATATGATTTTCTCATCATCTAAAATCAAACTTCCACCTAAAAATAGCCTGAGGCTCCATCCTAGTGTAGGTGCATAATTTTCACTAGGATATTCTTGTTGAATCTCAACATCGCTCAGTGGGATATGGAGTTGAAGGTGATGGAGGATTGGTTGGAAAGTCCATAACTAGAAGGTGGTTTCCATGAGATAGCCATGTCAGAGGAGACATGCCAACACGAGTTGCAGCTGGAGGAATTTGGAATAGAACCAACCGAAGAACTGACAGGAGTTAGTATGTTAGAGGAGGTAGCTGAACAACAATTTAGTAGGGAACTTGTGGAATTGGAGTCTGCAGTGGAGTGGCCAGTCAACATCACAAGAGATGAAAGCAACATGGGAGATCTAGATGATCTACCCTCAGAGAAACATGAGGAATTGCAGCCGAACAGATTGCACAAGGAGAACCAACCGATGAAGCAATTGGAAGAGGTTATACAAGAGATAAGGGAGCTAATGTTGAAGTCAATGGAAGAAGCTGTCAGTAAGGAGAAGCTGGATAGAAGATAACCTGCATGAGCAATAGGGAAAATGCAAAAGCAACAACAATTAAGCAGAGGAGTAGGAGGATAGATCCAGGAGAAAGTTTTGAATCCAGGAGGATTTCAACAGAGCTAGGAATCTCATGAGAAGGAGCTCATGAATTTTTGTAGCCATGGAGTATGATGCAGGAGCATCACTCCACCTCAGCATGTGCCAGCTGGTTAGCATCTTGGTGCGCATTAAAGGAAGGGAGAGGCTTCACCCTCTCATTTTTCCTTTGAAAGTTTAAAATGTAATTAAGGAAACTAATGCTGCCAGGATGGAAGAGCTGAGTTGTGCCTTTGCACAAGCAATGGATGAGGTCGCCTTAAGTGTCTGACGGTAGGAGGGATTTGCATCCGATTCAGATCAAATTTCCATCATTGTAATATTCCTCGTTAGTCAGGAGTTTTGAGTGGTGATTAGACACCACTAGATTTTCTTGGAGGGAAGCTCATCAAGCCCCTCTTGTATAAATCCTTGTATTTCATTCCCAAAAGAAGAGGTTGGAGTTGATGAAATATCATTGTAGCCAATAAGAGAATTGAGAACCGAGACTCAGTCATAGTCTGGACTCATATATTGTAATGAACATTCCACCATTAATAGAAAGGAACCAATTTTACTATTTTTCAATATTTGTGTAATGGATGTTTAGTTTTGAATGTCATTCATATGCGTTCATACTGTAGATGTATGTTAGAAATTATCTACAGGGATAGGGATATAATTCTATATCTGTGAGTGTGTTGAATTAGTTCTGTTTCTTTAGGCTAAGTGTAAGGAGTGAACGAAAGAGAGTTGAAACTCTATGATCCAACGCAAGGAGTGCGTGTCTGAACTCATTCGAGTCAAAGGAGAAAGTGCCATGAGGGAACCCTAGAATAATTCACAGACTCAAGGGAGAATTTCAAGGTTGCTGAATACCTTGGAAAGAAAGTCTGTGCTGGAGTAAGTGTAGCGTAGAGTTGCTGAAGACTCTGTCAGACTCTTCCAGGAGGGCATTGAGCAAGTGAAACTACGCATAGAACCAACACATTATGAAATGTTGGAAATATTGAGAAAAACCCAGGGTTGCTGAACACTCTAAGGAAGGAAGGATTTACAAGTGTGCATTGAGGAGGGAAAAGGATTTTCCTTAGAAACCTGAAAGAGTTTCAGGAAGAATCCATCTGAAGGCTTAAACAAGTGTAAGGAGTGCACCAAGGACAAAGTAAGTTCACCTTACAAGATCAGGAGGAAAAGCGTCAAGTTTCTAGGAGGGTACTAGAAGGTTCGCGGGAGGACGCAGTAAAGCCAAGAACCTTCAAGGGTTGGGCCGAGCACAAGATCAGAAGAAACATCGTTGTCGTGCACATAATTCCTGCAAGGGGTGCATAAAAGAGCTGAGAACAATCTAAGTCTCGACAGAAAAAGTGCTAAGTGTGAGCAAGGAGAAAGGACTCGCTGAAGTCCCGAAGGAAAGAGAAATTTCCCATCGTCAAGAGGAATACAGGTGGCAAAAGATATGGAGATCTGGTAGTTAGAGCTTTGAGAGGTTTTCCAAGAGAAAACATAAATCTCCGTGAAGTCACAAAGAGTGGTTTGAATCCAGACCGTTGGATATGGAAGGGACGTGTGGAAGGGATCCATGTAGTTCAGAGGAGTAGCACTTTAGGAGATATCAAAGGAGGAAAATGAAAGACTCCCAAAGGATGGAGTTTGAATAGACCATAGCCATGGATCTAAGGAAAGAATGGGGACCATTGATCCTCGTGACAATTGAGTTCTCCAATTCAAAGTTCGAGAACATAGGAGTTGGTTTTTGTGTTGAAAACCCCAAGCCCGAAGTGATTTTTATGGTTTATCCCTAGGACGCAGCCTGAGGTCATATGATAGAAAGGGCCTAGCACAGAGGACTAGTGCCACCATCACTTTCTTCAAAGGGCCAAGAAGATATCCGTGGGGTTAGAAAATGACCTACACTTTGGAGAAAGAGGGACCTGTGATAAATCACATTGGGTTCTAGCATGGAGTCAAAGGGCCAGTTCGACTCAAGTGTTTGAAAGATCCTAGACCGAGAGTTCGCACAACCTTAGTGGGGGAGGGTTTGCATGAACCACCAAGATCCAATACCCTGGTGTGGTGACTAGATGAATAATAGTGTCATACCTCTACATGCCCATGGACCTAATAGGCTGGCTCATGATGAGACCCCCTATCCACCAACTAGGTATTGAGTTTTACCTTTCTTATGGGTCCCTTCTTTTCTTGTTGAGAATCCTTTTATTGCTTTTTCGAGGATCCTTGGGCAAAACATCTCAAGGTTTTATCTTTGAATTTAAATTTTGCAAGCTACTTTTACCCTCAGGCCCTTTAGCCTCTTCTTCCCACAAGGAAAGGTACAACCCTAACTAGCTTGGCAAACCCAATGCCTGAACCAATGTAGGGGATAAATGAGAGGGAAGATGATGAAAAGTGATAAGTATGGAAGGACTGGATGATGAACTTTCATAAACCCACCCAATGGAAACTCACTCCTAAGGGAACCAACTTTCTAGGGAATTATTTAACCCCCCCAGGTATGGACAAGTAAAAAGAAATAAAGTACAAGCAAATGTAATGAAGAAAATGAGAATTAAATGCACATATTCAAATGTTTTGAGAATCAGAGTGACACATACAATGATACCCAAACTCATTTCCTCATGGAGAAAGACTCACTGCTACTTCAGAACGAGGCTGATGGCATGGATGCTGCTGTTGCTGACATAATGGAGGCGTTGTGAGAAGAAGGATGGCCCCTCCAAGGCTCGGCTCAAGTCAATATGGCTCTGGGTACTCCATGTCTAGGACCTGTGGGCCTTGAGACATAATTTCCTTATTTATCCCTAGGATAGGGGATAACATGTCCCTTACTTTTTGAGAAGCATTTCATTACTCTCGGGATCCTAGGGCGAGTCTTATGATCTTTTTTCTAGGACACCTCTGAGCCTAATGGCCCCTTCTTCCCATGAAATGAGGTACATGCCCTTCTTGGGTCAATAAGCCCAAAAACCTAAAAGATGGAGAAAAGAAAGGGAAGAAGTGATGGAAGGTGAAAAATATGATTGGGAAAGGTATGATGACCTTCCTATGAAACCCCCCAGTAACAACCCTTTCCCTAAGGGTGGCCACTTACTAGGAAACCATGAGACTCACCAAGGTGAAAATAGGGAAAAAAACATAATTTCCAAGCAAATTTTTTCAAAATAAAGAAAGGATCCTTAGCAACATGTTCAAATGCCCCAAATATTAAAATGACACTTACCACATGGACACCAAACTTGTTACTTCATGAAGCAAGAATTGTTGTCCTCTATGGGCCAAACTGGGTGTGGTGGATGGTGCTCCCATTGACGAATGGTGATGTGTGCTATGATAGCGGCCCTTGCCAGCCCATGATGCCCCTCGATACTCCATGTATGCAACCTATGGGCCTTGAGACATCATATCCTTAGTTGTCCCTAGAAATGGGGGATAACAAGGTCAAACAAGAAAGGAAACCCTTGCTCCACCAGAGTTTGACATAACATAATAGAAATAATATTAAAAAGAGTCTATGAACCTTATGGAGAAGTAAATGGTTCCACTAGATTGGGAACTAACCTTGTTTCCCCACTACCTATTTCTAGACCAAGAGCCAAGAAGGAAAATATGATTGAAGAGGAAGGTTTGATGGAGTCTATCCATAATTTTATTAGGGCCTGTGTTAGGATATTGGATAGTGAGCACCTTTGTCAGAGGTTGTGGAATGCTATTAAGTAACTTATTGAAGGAGGCACTGAAGAGATTAACAACCCTCCCCTCTAAAGACACACCCACAAGGTGAGGAGTAAGAAGAAGAAACATACTAGTTGGGAGTTCAAATAACTATAACTTTTTCATCAGAAAAACACAAGGTGTCAAAATCTATTTCCCCAAGATATCCATCTATAACAACAATTCAAAAATATTTATTTATTTATTATCAAATAACCATATTTAGTCTTTAAATCTACAATCATTTAGTTTCAACATGAAAACTATACACTTTAACCAATTATCAAAAAGAGTTACTTTGTATGGTAAAATCTAGGACAACCTTATTTCTTTCTCTTTCAAGAGTCCATTAAATAAGATTAAGGAGTTTTGGATGTTCACTTCCATTCTAGTAGCCTTGATGCATTAAAGTTCCAAGATCTCTTTATATTTTTTATCCTCACTTTAGGAACCATTATAAAACAAAACCAATCATCAACAAATAGTATATGAGACAAAGCTAAGGTTCTCCCCAGTTTAATATCCTTAAGAACTTTTATTCTTTTGTATTAATTTATAACCCTACTTAAACCTTTATTTACTAAGACAAATAGTAATGAATACAAAGGACAATAACCCTTCCTAAGACCCCTGGAAGGAACACAAAAACAAGGTGGAACCATTTATTGGTGCATCAAAAGAAACTGAAGGAAAACAACTAGTGGTCCAATTCACAAACTGGAGGCTCATTCAAATGTGGATGAGCATCAACATCCTGTACAATTAAAACACCTTGTCATATACATTGGGCGGGTCCAAATTAAGGACCATGGCATAAAACTTCTTAATTTTGGTCACACGAATCCTTTCTTGCGACACCACAAAAACATCATGTATCCACCTATCATGTAAAAAAATGGAGATATTTTTGAGAGATTGATAAAGAGAATACCATATTTAACCTATTTTCTATGATTTTGAAAATAATTTTGTAAGTTGAATTACATAAAGTGATTGGCCCAAAATCCTAAAAGGTGGAAAGGTCATCATTTTTTGGTATGAGTGCTATAAAAATAGAGTTAAAAGAACACAATACTAATGGGCCACATAAATTTCATCTTTTTATATTCTCTTTTCCCTATTCCTAATCCCCTTTCACTTACCTATGACATTGTGTTAGTCTGTTTTAATTTTTATGCGCGAGATTTAGACCCAAAGTGTTTTCCATTGCAATTCCTTAGTGTTTTGTATGAATTATGGTTAAATATTAGAGAAATAACATATTTTGAATTTATCTTTGAAAAATGGGTTAGTCTATTGATTGTTGCATAACTAGTTGTCATCGTTGTTACTCCTACAACAGAAAATCTATGAAATGGGTACTTGATATTTTTAATATGAGGCTTCATTATGTGAACATAAGCATATCCTCAAAATATCTCAACAACCCAAATCACACTTTTTGAGAAATCAAAATTTTAATATTTGTTGCAACACTAAAAGCTGCAACACCCATTTAGTTGCTGCAACACCCACACAGAAGCTGCAACACCTCACAACAGTTGTTGCAACACCCACACAAAAGATGCAACACCTCACAATAGTTGTTGCAACACCCACACAATTACTGCAACACCAAAAATTTTTGCACATATGTTGCAACACCAAAACTTTGCAAAATTTCATTTTCAAACATAGCATCATGAACATAGCATTTCCAAGGAGCATTTCAAATGATTTTTGTGAAATATATAGGAGTTATGGCGATCTCCCCCAGATGCACCACAACCTAAAAAAATATTTATCTGCCTATGTTACTATGTTCTATGACACTTGCTGGTATAATACTCATAGTACTAAGAATTGTAGAGCATTATGGGTTGTAAACTAACGATTCGAGAAGACCTCCTTTTGAGTGGAGGATAACAACTAGGATAACATTGGTGGAGGTTGTGGCCAAGGAGGAGGGTATTCCAATGGTCAACGTGGACGATTAGGGGTAGTCAAATGATACAATTGTGATGATACATGCCATATTTCTAGGAATTGTCCCCAATCGAGGAGGACTAGGTGTGGCCATTATCAAGTCATTTTCCATGCTACCAAACATTGTCTTGACCTACTAGAGAAGAGATAGGTTTGAGCTTGATAGAGGAATCCAAATTTGGTCAATTTTGAGCCTTGGCCTATTGGAGATAATGGAGGCTCCAAATTGAACATGGTCATAAGATGAGTATATCATATGAGTGGAAACTAAAGGATTGACATATCAGGTTTGTTATTGCACAATCAATAGCTTGGGAAAATCCCAACCCAATCCATGGAAGTGTGGAAACTATGGGAGTACCTATTCACTGTCACCTTATTTATGTCGACTTGGGTCCATTAGTTGTAATTGTAACTCCTAGTCTCCTAAATATACCAAGGAGACATTTTCACTTGGAATCATATTTTATTTGGAAATTTATGTGGTGTATAAGGAGGTTTCCCCCTCGAAGAGGCATATGATCCGATACTCTCTCTTTTTAAAGGCATTGAGTACTTATTCTCAGGTTTTTTTATGCTATTTTGATATTTGGTTCTTAACATGGGCCCCATATAGCTCGTTGGAAATGTATCGATGAAGAGATTCATTTCGGGGGCTCAGTTAGAGCCTTTGGCTATCATTGAGTTGCTTGATCGTGAAAAAACTCCGTTTAGGCCCTCAAAATGGCCCCGAAAGTTTAGGACCCGAAAAATTGCTAAAAATAGTAAATTGCCAACAAACTGTTTTGAGCCAGTTTGTATAGGTGGGTGGACATCAAGATCCTCTTGGATCAGAAAACTTGTTGTCCCAAACTACAGAAGTATGGAAATATATATATCAACAATGTAAGATATCAATAGATGCAAATTTAACCATCCAAAATATAGTACAAGGTATCATAAATAAAGCTAGCAATAACTAGTCAAACTTCCAATGATTAGAGCAATACTTTGGTGAATTTAAGGGATATTTACTAGGTATTATCAACAAGTTATTATAACAACAAAGTGGCCATAACAAACAATTTCTATAGCAGCAAGATCTAGCCACATAAATCAACAAGTAAACCACGCAACAATTAGCCAACAACCAATTAATCAATAACCAAGGTTTACAAGTGAATTTCAACAATAGATTAGTGAACAAAGAATGAAAGAAGATGAGTTTGATGCAACTCTAATGGCTGTAGCATTAATTTGTGACAACAAAGATAACTACCAGGCTAATCAAGATGCCTCTAGGGCATAATAAAGATTATAACATATAGAATCAATTCCAACTTGAACAATTGCAATACCTAAAAAATTCACACATACCAATGCAACGATTTTATATCTCCAATGCAAGTAGATTAGTGCCTTTATCAATTGGGTTAATGGAGTCTCTTGTGAAATATCTAGTTGTGTTACTTATCTATGGGTGTAATCCTTTTTAATCCCTAGAGAAAACTAAACTAGCAAGGTAAATATAGGAGGGTGTAAGCCTTTTTACACCTCCCAACAACCTTTGCAAAATAGCTTATTCAATGACAACAATGATAGATATTGGTGAGGGTGTATGCCCTTATACTCCTCCAAGAGTGTTAGC